>CAJDSM010056779.1:0-10138 GCA_903981925.1 Ostrea lurida | reverse complement strand
ATTGTCAACTTGTTCCTTTTGTGTAGTAATTTGCTATATGGTGTGTAATGTCTCTCAGTTGATTTCGATACGCAAGGGCATGCCAATGCGTATGTGATTATTTAAAGGCAGGCCAACTTACTAACCAAAAAGTTGAGTTGCCAGGGTTTATAACGAATGCTCGTTTAAAAGTATTCATTATTTGCAAACTTCTTCCGGTCGCCTATAATGACCTTGTTGTGCGATTACAAAAAGTCATCCACTAAAGTTCAATATGTTAGACTGATTTGTTTCCATACCATTTGGTATAAGAACTGTCATTATTCATAACTGAATTTGACGACGCGTGGTAGACCCCGTTTACTTTTGTTTCGACTACAGGCCACGGCGGGTGTGACCGAGTCAGCAGAAGGAATGCTTACTCCTCCATGGCCACACTGATCCGCCTTCCGCTTGTCGTCGAAGGTCCGCTGTTGCCCTACACGTCGATTTTTGTATGTGTTTTTTTTGGACTATGATTACGTTTCATACTTTTGTTACTTTCGCCATTTTTAGTTATAAATAAGTCAAGGATGAGCATAAAATTAATAAAATATTGATTTTTATCTAACATATGTCAACAAAAAAAAAAAAAAAAAAAAAAAAAAAAAAAAAAAAATCATCTGTTCTAAAAATTAAAAACAAATAAAAAAAAATTATAACGTATTCTATACTTTACTCGCAGCGCCACCTATGATGTACATTTTTAAACATGCCAAAAATTCGTAAATTGTGAAGTTTATCAAATGTAAAGCACATAGCAGAGTAATGGATAACTGACAAAAACAACTTATTTTCATAAAATATAATAACATTCAATCAATGGTCCAATTTTAGAAAAAAGATGGAGCCCATTTGAAAATACTCAACCCGAAATTCTCTGACCAGTTTTTTTCAGCAAGAATTTCCAGTTATACTGCATTTTATGTCTCCAATTTGCAATATCAAATAAAAAAAGACAAATTAAATGGGAAAGAATGAACATGTACTATATTGCATGACTCATATATTGACCTTGAATTTTTATTAACAGGAAAAAAAAAGTTAAATTATTTTATAATGTCCTGTACAATGCCACCAATGATACGTCCAGTTGACTCAGAGTGAAATATGAGAAATGTGTATACTTACCACATATTTTACAACATAGTAGAGTTAATGGAAATAAAAAAAAGCATACTACTTTATAAAATATATCAACAATTATCATGTGACCAACTATTCAGAAAAAAGAGTGAGCCATTTAAAACATAATCAGCCCGAAATTCCCCTGAACGCTTTTCTCAGGCAAAATTTCATGGTTCCTACAATGTCTTCAATCACAATAACAAAAAAAAAAAAAAAAAAAAACTCAAAGAAAAAATTAAATGGAAAATGAACATGTACCAATATTCATACTATATCCTTTCAAGTACATCAACTTTCATTTGAAACAGGAAAAAAGGTTTAATGTTTCATACCTCTCCTCGCTCCAATCGACTTCACAATAAATATATAAATGAAATTGGTATCACAAAATTGAATCGTTATCACATATTTTTACACTTACAGAGTAGGAAATAGAGAAAATTCATCTATTTCAATAAAATATAACAAAATTATTCAAATGTGTCCAATCTCAGAAAAGTTGTGCAGCCATTGATGAAAATCAGCTCAAAATGCCCCAATGAATTCAGACAAACATGAACCGTATGTTACAATTTTTTACCATAATTCACTCGACCTTAATGCATGAAAATTGCAAAGAGTACCAAGAACATCAAAAATCTAAATTATGGTCAAGTAACAACACCTGTCACTGTAGACAAATATCCAAATAGCTTGTAAAGATGCCATAATGTTCACTGCTCTTCACTTGTGGTACATTATTCTTCACCCTTTGTCCTAATTACTCTTATTTCTTTTGCATTTTGTGGATTGGTCTTTGGCAGTATGTATACTGGTTGTACATGTACTTTTCTTGTTCTGATGAAATGGGGCTTTGCCATTATGCACTAGTTTAAGTGGTTTTCTCCACTCCAGGATGTATATAACAAAATAAAAATACCTTTAAAATGGCAGAAGACTGTATGTTTGATGTGGTTGCATGCATGAACTGAACAGGAGACACACTTCTGGCAGACACAAATCCCTCGACAAGAAAACAAGTTCCACAAGTCTCCAACGCTCTGTCCATCCAAAGCTTCACATGTACCTTGGTACAATCTCTCATGGTCTACAACTTCACAAACTGGAAGTCCACACCCTTCTGGCCTTCATCGATGGATATAAATATTTTAATGAATATTTGTGTATATTTAAGAAAGAATGCATGATATCATAACTGGTAATCTTTTTTCAAACTGTATGTACATTTACAATATACCAGTAATGAATTAAAAAAAAATTAACATGCATGCCATGCATGGTCCAATGGTTGTGACCTGTGCGTATTGACTCGTTTTGTTTGAAGTAGTATTCTACACAATTGAATATAGTATTCTATGAATCAAATTCATCATCCAAGACATATTTCCTTCTCTATTCCTATATGGCTGAAACATACAAGTGTATTGATGACCACTAGGTTGCTCCACATTTGAGGAGGGGGGCACAAGATACTCACGAAGACAATTGTTATTATTATAAATTCATTTATATCACCTGTGTGTTTATCAACTTGCACATTTAATTCATTAACTATATCTACAACTTGCTCAACAACATACAGATCAGTTGCTGTGTAACTTTCATTTCACACGGGAATAACGGGAATAACTCTAATCGAAGAAGTAACTCACAACATAACATGAATCAATCGCTCAACACATCTTGATGTTGATCCACCGATTCCTTGTTACTTATAAGAATTCAACAACATTTTATCATGGCTACATACATTTACACATTGTCGGGATCTATTATCGTTACTACTTTTACTAGGATATGTAATTTGTGAGTCTCTAAGACCGCCTATAATAACCTGCCATATTATCAAACGACTTCTTGCCAATTTTTGATACAGATATGATCAATATTCACCTCTACCTGGCTCCACACTGTTTTGTACAAATTTGTTTGTTTGCGGGGGCAAATCGCTCTCTTCAATCTCTTGCCTGTCTTGCATGTCATTATCTGTCCACTCTGGCAACCTCGGTTCGATTGTATATAGGTTCCGTATCAGTCAGAGGCAGTTCGCGAATGATTTTTAGTTTCGGGAAAAAAAATCGCACGCCCTAGTTACGTAAAAAGCTCAACTCATAAACCTTTAAGTTATATGAAAATAATAGGGTATGCGGATTGTCCTTCTGTTTCAGAGTAAGATATAATTAGATATATTTTTCAGATATTTCAGACAATTTTTATCCTTTTGCATTCTTTTTCTCAGAAACACTTGCTGATTGTTCTCCAGTAAGTAACCTGAAATTTTAAATAAACAAATGAAATAAAGATATAACATTTATTTGGTAAACTAATTCACAACCAAAATTAGATAAGAAGATGGTTACTCACATTTCTGGAACATTTGTTTGGAGTCGTCAGTTTGTAATGTCAGAGCTCTGGTCATGGTTCTGGGGTCTGGACATTGTATGTTCTTCAGCTGTATTGTCTTAACAAGGCTCTCTGCCAGTCTGTTGGTAAGCAATATAACCGCATATTTATTAAAGTTTTGAAGTAGAATTATACAATGAATTATCCAGATCATTTATTCTATTGACAGTTAAGTATTCACCACCCCTAAACACTAGCTATCAACCATCCGTAACACACTATCTAGGATTTCAGAACATATTTCTGTTCTGTTTGGGACATAAGATTGATGAGTGTTCCTTTTTTTTCTATTCAATGTACAACATTATATCACAAAATAATTTCCTTCACAATATAGGCCATGACCGGTTAATGGTGGTAAGTATCCTTTCTATGCAATAAATTCTGTCATTTAGCGTCAATATTTCCTGTGTTTCTTTGTTGTCTGTGAAAATCCATTACCATTGTTACAATGATTACTATTTCGTAGTTGCTGAGATTTGTGAGATTAGTTACTATTACTTTGCTGTCTGTGATATTTATCAGAATGTTAATTTTTTTTTACAATTACTTCCTTTAGAATTATGATATTCAATATTTCAAATTACGGCCTTACCCACAGTGAAGAAGCGATGGCGGTGCCAAGGAGATTAAATTTTGGTATATACACTGCAATTGACGGTACAGAGGCAAAAATTCGTACATCTTTCGTAAAAATTCATCATTTACGCAGAGATTGTCAACTACAAGAGTAAATAAAGGTTATTTGTTACATAAATAAATCACATTTACCGTTCGTGTTTTTAATGAGAACGGTGCTGAAGCACTTAAAATTCTAACTAACTTTTTGCATTTTATTGAAGAAGTGCACCCTTAACATATAAAAAGGCGAAGTTAACATTGTGTCAAACGTAATCATAATCCAAAAAACATATACAAAATCGAGTGTAGGGCAACACGGACCTCCGACAAAAGCGAAGGTAGGATCAGGTGCCATGGAGGAAAATGCAGCCTCTGCAGACCGGTCACACCTGCCGTGAGCCTAGTCGAAATAAAGTAACAGGATACCCGTAGTCAAATTCAGAAGGAATGAACAGTTCTAAACAAGGGTGAAACAAATCATCAACATATGACTTAGTGATAATTTGTAATCGCAACAAAGTCATATTATAGCGACCGTAGAAATTTGCGAAAATGATGACTTTTAAACGAGATTCGTTATAACCCTGCAGCATCAACTTTTTGTTAGTAGTTGCCTCGCTTTAAAAAAGTCCGCATACGCAGCATGCTCTTGCGTATCGAATCAACTGGGAGATTACACACCATAAGCTAGTGATAGTGGCATATTACTACTAGAAAAGGAAAGTTGACGATTGAAAAGTTAAAGTCATCACGCTTATCATATAAATGTAGTTGTCAGTATGCCATTAGAATCATGTTTGTAAAATATCCAAATATGAAGCAGATATGCAGATTCTGTGGTGTCTTTTATATGAGTTCTTTGGGTATTCAAATGATATAATTGTGAAATTATGATTGTTAATTGTATAACACTCATCTTATACCTATATGTAGGTTGAAGACAATGGCAAGTTTTGTTTTTATCCCGTAACAGTTTCTGTACAAATTCTGCTTCTTCATATGAATATAAAATAATAAGTCTGCCAATAAGGGGGCACAATTAGCTAAAACGACTAATCTGATATAAAAACACTGGATATGATGATACTGATTTATATATAAAAAGAAAACCAAAAATATAACTCGCCAAAATGATATGAAGAAACATAAGTTCCTTTTAACAAAACCACCGCGATCAAATATGTTTATTTTAGATTAAGGTGTGCCCTTCTTTGAATTTGATGTGTCTATTCTTTCATTTCAGAATTTTATTAGGCTGTTATTACTGACTATATAAAACTCACTGCAAATCGGAACATCGCACGGCTTCAAATCCGACTGCTTTCTTGGAAAACATACAGGTTCATCTGTGTAAATAGTTCTGCAGTAGTTCTCCGCTGATTCGAATTTTTCCCCATATTCTGTTTCATTTCTTGTCGCTTTTCTCCATCTCTTGCACGTTTTCCCACTTTTTGTCTTCTTTCTTTCCCCTCTGTAGAGCTTCCCAGGAATGCGACAATCTGTACAATAGCATCACACGCATGTAAAGGCAAAAATAACGAACAGTTATCAATCTCGTAAGTCCCAAAGAGAATACAAAAAAAAAGTTGGGCAAACACGGACACCTGGACACACTAGAGGAGGGATCAGGTGCATACGAGGAGTAAGCATCCCCTGTTGATCGGTCACACCCGCCTTGAGGCCATAGTCTTGATCAGATAAGCAGAACAATCCGTAGTCAAATCGATGTGTGAAAAACGGATTAGCAATGGCCATGAAACACATCAGACATCATTTGACTCACTGGTAGGTCATACTGGTAGAGTAAACTGTTATAACGACTATAAAATTTACTAGGTGCTGCATTTTGCTTTACAGATTTGTTTTCAATGTTAAGCCAGCTGAAAGCTGTCATTAATGATCAATATGACCTTATTTTGAAAACTAGTTTTCGTAGAACACTAGTAACTTTATACTAGGAGATGTAACTTCTACATGTAATTTGTTTTGGTCAGTTAAACAAATTGTTAATCGCATCGATTTCATCCGCTGAACTACTGTAAAACAATTATTTCTCGCTGTGGATTTAATTTCCTTATTTTCATGGGTAAATAAAAACAACGACAATTTCTTGCAATTATAATAAATATATATAAATGAATTGTTAATCAAGGGAAATTAATGTCAGCGGATTAATTGCTAGAATCAAAACCCCGAAATTTGTAAGCCACCAAAATAATTGATTTTACAGTACGAAAAATGTAAGAAAAATACCAATTTAACTCGTGCCAACTTAGTCTGTCATGGTCGATTTGACAACATTATGACCATTTTGATTGAATGTAAAATGGCGAAGTAAACAATGTGTTAAACGCAATAAACAAAATAACAGATATACAAAACCTTCGCTTTTGTCGGAAGTCCGTATTGCCTACAGTCGATTTTGTATATGTTTTTTGATTATGATTACGGTTGACACAATGTTAATTTCGCCTTTTTGTTGTTAAACAGTTATTTATACTCTGATTTTGTCTACGGGTTAGTCAGTTTACGTGATCAAAATAATGGGCTCACAGAAGGTGTGAGCAATCGACATGGAATGCTTACCCCTCTTACCCACGTATTTTACATATGCATTATCCTTGATTTTTAATCCGTATAGGACTTTTGAGACTAATCGCTTTCGCTACGTTCATCGCTTACCGACTTAATATCCATCACAATTCCATATCAGGTCTGTGTTCAGCTGGCGTTTTAAGGGGGGGGGGCGCACCGCGCTCGCACACCTTAAATTTACCAAGTGTAATATTATAATCTTATTTTTCACAGGAATAATTAATAAATTACACGTGGCACCCCTTAATTTTGTAAAGATTATATATCAGTTGAATATATTTGATTTATTGTTGATTTTCTGAAAAAAGGTATATTCCACTGAAAACCCCTCAAAATTTGCGTCATTTTATTGATTGAAAATGACAGAAATATAGTGAAAATGACTACTTCGGAGAAAAATTTCAAACCTCACAAAATCTCTAAAACTCTGGAGCTTCCGAGGGATTCGCCCCCTTGACCCCCCCCAAAACTTCGCCCCGGACCCCCTGGGGGCCTCAAATCGCCCCCAAGACCCCCTGCCTCATATGATGTTGCGCCCCCTCCCTAACTCGAATTTCTGGATCCGCCCCTGGTGTTTGAACCACTTTTGCTTGTGTAATAATATGTTTAATGATACATGCATATATAGTGTGCTCAAAATGTTTTGAATTTACACTCAGTCCTGTTTATTCTTACCACATTGTATGTCCGACGGCTGAAGCCTTGCAAGCGGTGTTCCCCTCACCTCTATAGGATCTCTGCAAATCGAGGGAGTATTAAAGGGATCCAAACTTAAAGATTGTATGCGATGGAAGTATAAAAACCATTTCATATTACAGTCGCACAGTAATGGATTATTTCCGATGTCCCTGTAATACAATTTTATCAAAATATCAGAATATGTGTTATACAAAATACAGTACACAACACGGGGTTTACACAACTCAACTTTTTAACAAATGAAAAGAGTTCAATTTCTGCATCCTCAATTTCCCATATCCATGTAACAACATTTGAAATATGGTTCATATTTCTCTCAACTCATTTGAGGTGCTAATTCTGTGCATGATCGGTGTCTGAGTCAGGACACACTTCTTACAAGGACTATCGGAGTCACATTTAAAGACAGCATTTCGCAAATTATATGGTTTATATAACGATCTGGTTTACCGGTATGGTATGCCATTGTGCAAAATGATGTTTGGTGTGTTTCATAGCAACTATTAACCCAACCTTTATAAACTGATTTTGACTACGAGTTAATCTGTTCATCGGATAAAAAAATGGGGAAATATATGTCGATCTATGTTTCAAAGGGAAGTCAACTGTACAATTAACAAAAACTGGGAGTAGTATATCAAATTTGTATTGTGATTAACCTTCTTCTTCAAATTTCATACATTTTTTTATGTTTTAATGTATAACTTATTTTGTTGGTTCGTTCTTGGTTTGCACAATACATGTACAATACACTTACAGCTCTTTTAAATTCATCAGACCTGAGAATGCGTCCTGTAATATCTCCTTTATTTGATTGCTATCTAGGTACCAGTAAAGCAAATATATATGTACACTGTTAGTGTCAAGATTAAAAGCTATTAGCAAACGTTCTTTCAAAAAAGATGAACGATATGGAATTGATTCATAAAAATACCATCGCAGAGTTTTGAAACTATGTTTTGGTTTATTATTTTTTTTTTATTATTCTATTTTTTTTTTTTTTGGTTAAGGAATATATCTGTAAGGTGTCAAATTTTCTTCAATACCTTATTTTATGCCCTTTACTTCTCTAGATTTGTATATTAAACTTGTTACATTTGTTAGACTGTCATATTCGTAATAGGTTTGACGACAGGTAACCCAATTTACTTTGTTTCGTCTTCGGGTTCACGGCGGATGTGACCGGTCAGCATAGGATGCTTACTCCTTTATGACACCTGATCCTTCCTTCACCTTTGTCGGAGGCCCGTGTTGCCCTACACTCTATTTTGTATTTATATTTTTTGGACCCTGGTTACGTTTATATATTATATACTATCAGAAAACGTAATGTTGTTATTAATGTACTGATTTACTAAAAGTTCAAATTATTGAATTCGCCTCCTACCCAAGACTACATGCTACATAAAATGTATGCAGATAAAATGAATTGACAATGTACATATTGTTCATTTCTGTTCGTATTAAACAAACTCATGATATGTTTCCTTTATACTAAACATAGTTTATTTTCTGAATTAAAAGGTTCATAAAGAATTTGGTCTCCTTTTTTAAAACAGGTTTTTCTGAAAAGTTAATTAGAATTTGAGGTCACCATCAACATAAAACATGATTATTAAAAGAACCAATTACAATCACAATCAAATCTCAAAACCAATTTATTATTTTTTTTTCTCTATAAGATTTTTATTATCACAAAAAAAAAAAAAGAAAAAGATTCGAAGTCAAGTTCGTTCTAAATATTTTGATAAAAAAAGCAAAAGATGTATTTGTAAATGTTCATATTATTTTGTGACCCACACCAATAAAATTTTATTTAATGATCCATTTAAACATATTTAGTGAAACTTGATTTCACTATCTAGATTACGATAAAAAAAAAACCTCAAATATTTTACGCGATTTGATATGGTTTTCAGGAATGAAGCAAAATGCAAATATTAACGACATGATCTAAATATCGTAAATCCCAAAATACAAATAGCGAAAGAACATCGCGATAAAACGTAATCATAATCCAAAAATATATACGAAATCGAGTGTTGGCAACACGACTCCGACAAAGCGAAAGGTACCTGATCCTCGCTTCCTTTGTCGAAGGTCGTGTTGCCTACACTCGATTGTGTATGTGTTTTTGGACTTATGATTACTTTGTCTACTTTTCTTACTTTGACCATTTATTCATATTGACATCACTGGAACAGTATTTCTGAAGAGACTCTTTGATATAATACAAAAACAGAAATTGGGTAAACACGGACCCCTGAACGCACCAGATGTGAGAAGAGGTGCCTGACAGGAGTATGTTTAGTTTGAAATATAAATTGGCGAAGTGAATAATGTGTTAAACGTAATCATAGTCCAAAAAAAGCATACATACAAAGTGGAGTGTAGGGTAATAAGGACCTCCGACAAAAGGGAAGGCAGAATAAATTGCCATGGAAGAGTGAGAATCATCTGCTGACCGGTCACACCCGCCGTGAGCCTTTAGTCGAAACAATAAAACGGGATCACCCGTCGTCAAATCCGGTACGAAAAGATATTCTTGAATTGAAAACTGATACGGTTTCATGCAAGATTATGAAAATATAATGAAACATTATAAAAACCGAGATAGAAATTTACAATAAATCAGCATGTTAGAAAAAACTTGCCGTGTCCTTCAACTTTACAT
>CAJDSM010056776.1:64-13024 GCA_903981925.1 Ostrea lurida | reverse complement strand
TGCCTCCAAAAACAAACTTTAATTAATGTATGCGAATAGTCCCGTTTTGCCAATTATGTTACCATTCCAGTTCGGAGCTATGCGACCTAATATGACCAAGAAATCTGCCATCGACATGAGCGAGCAAACTATTTGTGTGGGGGTGGGTTTAGATATGCCTTAATTGATAGGGATGGACAGAACTCGGTGTTTGGAATTGAATTTTTCTATTTTGACATACACTTGGCTTGCCGTTGGGTTGGTCTCAGACCTGTGCAATGCTACTAAAATTTGACGTTGTGCGTCTTGTTAAACATCCGAAATGCTCAATGTTAGGAGCAGACTGCAAAAAGTCAAAGCAAAGGCAGATGAAAAAGACACGATTCCTAGGGTGAACAGCATACTGAGGAAATTGTCATTATATGATATTTGCGCAAAAAGAGCTGTAGTGTCTCTTTAATGGGAAATATTTCAGCCATTTTACGGCGATTAGCTAACAGTGATGTTTGATTTTGAGTGTTGAAGTTTCCCTGACGGCCATCTTTTTCGAACATCAGGGGGACGATCTTTTGCGTGCCAAGGGCGTTGTGATCCTTGACACGGGACACCCTTTAACGTTTCATCTGACGGACATAAAAGTATAAAATGTGTTTATTTAACAATTTAAAAAGATATACATGTACAAGCAGTTGTATTGTAAAATATTTCGGAATTTTGGTGAAACCACTCTGGTCTTTGTAAACCAGTTATATTGTAATATTAATGTTAGTTTACAAGTTTCCTGCATTGCTTTTACACTCATAGGAAGATTTCTATTCATCCGTGTCGAAAGAAACGCGTACATTCCAAAAGAATGTGGGGTAAAGTTAATGAACCAGTCACGAGATTATACAGTTAGGGCTGGAAATTCTCTGTTTAAGCATGCAGTGTCAAATTTACATGTAGCATGGACCGAATACGTTATGTGAAAAATAAATAACCTTTCATCCTGGCGTGTGACAGTAATGATGTTACTTCGGTTTGTTTTCATACTTTGTTTTGAACAGAGTAAAGTTTAACTTGTGTCGCAGGAACATCCCTAATACATGAAAGTGAAATTAAAACCAACTCATAATATTTATGAGCTGAATTATCTTCCTAAGCTTCTCAGATTGATGAGATCTCAACGAAAGTGACGAAAGTCAATAATCTTCCTAAGTATCTTCACTTTCCATCGTGACCCTCCAGTTGGTGATCATGGAGTTAAGGAATCTATTTGACTTTTTGGATTCTCAGCCGAACTGCCGCTATCGATTCGATTCACCTCCTGTCCAATTAGAGCAAGAACAAATCTAAAAGGTTTTTTTAAAACATGTTAATCATTAAATAAAACTAATTATTTGCTGCTTTACGGTTTAAAACGAATGATTTTAGACACCCTTCGTAAGTATTAAAAATATCACCTCGCCTTCTGATCTCGGGACAGGGTACCTTTGTCTTTAATAAATGAACTATGACCTATACTGTTAGCTGTCACTGTCCTCTCAGTCCGGATGCGCTATTCGTAGGCTTATCTTACTCTGTAGCTCTAATCACATGGCCATCGTGATTGGACCTCAAACTACACAACCGGGAATGCAAATACATTAGTGTTAAATCTGTTTACCACTTTATCTACAAATTCAATAAGATTACTACCACATGTAGTTAAAAATTTAATTATACGAGAATAACATGAATTTTCTTTATGGGTATTTTTTCCCAGATTCGATTAATATTGCAACATATACCACATGATTCTCGCCAAGGCGTGCCGTAGGTTTAAATGGTAGGTCAGTGAATTATATCACTCCTCCTGACTGGTTTAATGACAATGCCACACTGTGAGGATGGCGTTATTTCCAGTCAAAAATGATGAACTGTATGTAGATATAATGAAATAACATATCATGATTATGCACAGAGGTCCGTAATTTAGAGATGTGTACTTTCAGTGGTCACACTGCCTGTCAGTATTCTTGATAGTCAGTACAGGACGAAAATTAATGTTAAAAAAATATTTTTGTAAAATAAATCGCCGTTTCAGCTTCGGGTCGCTTTGTAAGCATTTTGTTGAATGACTGGATGACTTCCACACATTTTCAAATAAGTGTTAAATTCAAATAGCTTATTTGATTACGAAGTGGTTTCTCCAAAGCTGCGGCTTCTCATTTTCGATCGCGTTAATACTTTGTGTTGGATCCTGCCTGTCTAGAAAGAGGATTTCATTTTATATTCGTATTCGGCCTTAAAATAATAATCTTTGGTGACTTTAAAAATCGAATCTTTAAATTTACAGAAAAGGACAGTTATTTCTCTTGAGATCTCACGGAAATAATTTTGTCTAATGTGAAACAGCCGCCGAAAAACGGAATTCGCAACTGTAACTCATGACGATTGCTGTCTTCATTAACTCTATCCCTCAAATGTCCGTGTTAGTAGGCTCGACGTTGGTTTAGACGCGAGGAACTGTTAGTCTGTATTGAAATTATATAGTTAATTTTCCTCGACCTTAGGTCTGGGTGGTTCAAATCCGCCTCCGCCGGATGAAACCGATCTTCTTTTTGTTTTCTCTTTACTATTTTATTTACCTCACGAGTAACACAATATGACAATCTTGGTTTTGTTTATTAATTGTGGGAAAAGTTTGTTAATCTATGTCATGATAATTAAAAAATACATGTCTCCTAGTGACAGAAGTAACAAAATTTTTGACTTCTCTTCGGTGAAACAGATTATTGAGGTCACTTAGCGTGATGTATTTTTTTACATATAATGTCATTGTGTGGATGTACAGACATGCTCCCACAGGCAGACACCTACAAATATTTAAAGTAGTCCATGACCGCGTTACTTTAAGTATAGCTCCCCCCATTAAGTTTATTTCGCATTCATCAGCAATATTCTAATTCTAGTGCTAAAATTGTATGTTGCACGAAAGGATTGCTATTCTTGCGTTCTCCCTCATTTGACGTACGAGCTTTATATCGCTTCTGCAGATGATTATTAGTACAATTGGACATCTTCTATGGCGATATACGATTTCCAATCGGTCTTTATATACATGAAAATGGAAGATGCAGCCGTCACAAAGCTACAAAGAAGTATCAAGATAGATAGCGAGCAATAAGCGAAGGACACACGTGTATACCTGACGATTCGGGTTTATTAAAGGCATAAAATAACGACACAGTGAGTCAATCTCGGTATAGATCCCAGAATAGAAATACAAAAACAACATTTGGGCAAACACGTGACTCTGCGACACACCATAGAAGTGTGGGATAAAGATGCCTCAAGGAAGAGTAGCGGGGTGCGCGCCGTGAGTGAGTATTGCGAACTTTCACACTTACCAATGTTTTAAGAATTCAGTTTGTAAGTCCATCTTATGTATTAACAAATGGAGTTTTTTGTCCCAATTAATACATATGTCAGGTCCGCGTGTCACACTCTTTTCCTCATCAGAGGATGCCTGTTCAATTGAGCATGCCTATACGATCTAAGAGAGGAAATAACGATTATTAGTACACGTTTCTTATACCATGTTCACTCACTCTCCTATCCACGCTACCACTTGTGATCCATCAACGCTGCTCTCGGCATCGGTCCCACAGTGGGCTCTCGTGAGCTTCTTTGCCCACCACTCTTTTTTCTTATCGAATCTATTTTAAGGATAATTACAACAGCGAGCGAGATGAATAACGCTCTCACAAGATGACTACGTTCGAATTCACATCAGTACTCTCGCTACTCTCTACTTATCCAGCGCATGGTATTAATTTTCTAGTAATTATCGTATTACTCAGACTTTTTATGTAGTGCGAGAAATTACTCTGTTGTTCTACACTCTCTATTTTCGGCGTATATCGGATCACACTGAATGTCACATGCAATAGAATTAAAGACTTCTTCCATCTCGCTCGCGCTCCACGATACCCTCGCATATCATTCAATACTTTTGTCCTCTCCACTAGCAGTGTTTCGTCTTATTACCGCCTCGACGATGTAGTCACTTGCCGACTCATTCGGTCCCCGTGACCTCCTCAACTACCAATACAGTGAATCTATGGACACATTGTGCGAGTCTTTGTCAGGCCCAGCTAACCAGATATTTACAACTCAGACTCCTCTTTTGGTTCTCTAAAAGCAGTGATCTGCCAATATAATGATGCGTGACATTTTATCTTGAGGGGCGCGAGAGAATTTGTGTGAGCTCGCTCTAGATTTACACTTTTAAAAATATTCAATGGACGAGGACGCGCAATACTGTGCCCTCTCTCCTGAAGCTACGCTCATTGTGGCCCAACCGACTCACACTATTCGTACTTATCCATGTAGATTATGAATGAAGCGAGCCCTGCATGGACTTACTATCGTTTAGATCCCAGACAGACTGTCAAGCATATGTATATTGTAGCGTTATGGCTACTGTTCCGGACTTAGCCCAATACCCTCGCTGTCTCGCATCGTTAGTGTCTATTATTCGAGAGAATAATATGATAAGTACAATTATATCTCTCGAATTTGAAAGTCTGAGTATTTGAGATGTAGGCCGATTAGAAACAATCTTCAGTTTAAAATTGTAAATCCTATCTGTTCTTACTGCCACAAGTATTCAAGACATTTTTGAAATGATCTACCGTGTGCTATAAGTGGTTGATACAAGTTATTACCTTATGGCATTGTCTTCTCACACCATATATTTTAAGTCCATCTTTTAAATACAATGAGATTTGAATATACCAACCCTTGTTTGCGTCCGAGGAACAATCAACAGACTCACGATATGACAGGAGTGACAGATATTGGTACTCGTTGATTGTCTTGATGCGCACAGAATATTGCTCTATGGAGTGTTAAGTGAGACTATTTTGTAGATTATATATAATGCAATTATAGCCTGGGCGTAATATCTATATATCCACCGAAGAAACTTCTTATTTTCAGGCGCGAATTGTTAACTACCAAAACAGACCCTTAGAGTGATATCTCAGCCTACTAATTCTATACCTGATATTATAAGCATGTAATGACCATATATTTCTCTGTGTCAGCTGATAAAAAAGGCTTAATGGTACATTTTACTACTGTATACCCTAATTTAGTGAGCGTTCACAGATTCATACATTTTTTTAACATTATCGTTATAACATACATATGTACCGTAAAATCGCCTGAAAATGAGTCCTTCTTATGTGAGAATGGTCAGTAACCTAACGCCCTTCCTATGCTCCAACCGCCAATGGGTGGCCTGATATAATATAGTAACTTTATGGTTTAATAATTATGCAGTAGTTCGAGACGGACATTTTCAATTATGATAAGAGAGATTTGAAATAAAACTAACGAGGAAACTATTAAGACTGTATTGCTAAATGCATGGTTTATTAAACAATGTTTTCATGATTTATTATACAAACGTAGGACTCTCTCAACTGGAGAGACAGTATCAATCTCATACTTAAGTCGATTCTCTGTAGACGACACCAAAAACCGAGGTTAAACAAATAAGTAAAAAAAAGATACATAGTGCACAGACATTTAATTTTCTTAGAAAAACATCATATTACGGTGAGAAAAAACTACCTATTTTAGTAAGATAATTAGACCATATCTGGAGAAAATTTACATTGTGATAATTTAGATTATTGTCATCTCCTCTCCATTAGAGTGATAAGTTCATAACCGAAATAACAATAATTGGCATTGATTTTTAATATTCATATGTTATCTTACTAAAATGCTTATAATTTTTATAACGTTCTTGTTAATTTTGTATATTGGGGCACATTTGAAAACAAAATCCATTATTGTGCCCTCATAGGATTAATTTCTCCTACTGAAAATCATAGGATTTTTTCTCCTGTGAGGATATTTTTTCTTCTCCAACTTAGGCATAATGATAGGATTTGTAATCATAAAGACGAAAAAAACCTCACCCCACATATCTCCCTACAGTATTGCCTTAATCCTTTAGGACAGCTTTATACCCAATCTCTTAACTTTCTTTCTATAACTGTAGCAACTTTTTAGTCTCTTCCTCTCTTCCGGAACCAGTCATGCTGCAAAAAAAAATCTCCACCCATAGTATCATGCTGAATTTTGTTTTTCTGTACTTTGATAGAAATGTGGGTTTGGAGAAGAATAGACAAATTATGAAAGTCGGTTAGCACTGGCGAGCTTTGGTCATGTCTGCGTATTTAAAGTGTTTTGGGCTCAGAACTGTATAATTAGTCAGAATTTTTTATAAAATAGTTTCAGATGAGTTTCAGTTTCCAAAATGGTTATATGGAATCACATCCATAAAACAACTATACCTCCATCTCTGGAGAAAAGACCATCCATCAACAGACTATATAATATCTTATAGCAACCGCCATTACTCTATTAAACGTGATTCAAACTTGTTTTTTTAATCAAATTACCAACCTATTACTGAGCCAGTTTGGTGATGTGCATGTTCTTTTTGCAAATTTTTCTTCTCTACTAAAGATTACGTTATGTACATGTACAAATTAGCATGCCATTTTTAAACATAATGATTCAGCGGTTAAGCGACATTAAAACAAAATGACAACACACATCCGTGTACATGTAAAGTGGACATGGTTTCATAATTGCATGCGTTAGTATGTCAAAACATAGGGTATAAATTGGCATTTGAATGTGAAATGTTTAAAAAAATTCGTACATGTAAATAGTAATTTCATTGAGTACAGGTGCAAGAAGAGTCCTTCACGTATAGAGAAAAAGAATCTTTAAAATTGGCCTAAATACATTCAAGTCATTGACGTGAGAAGTTATGTATTAAATAGACCATTATCTAAATTATCCATAAAGTTACAGTTGGTTGAAACGTCTCATAAATGATAAATGTCTCAATTAAATCGAATGTTACAAAATTACTACTGCAATCAGTATTAATTAATTATTATACTAAATACACTGCCATACATCTGTCACGTAAGCCTGTGATTTACAGTTTTTCGTAAATTAGTCGGATAGTACTTTCTTCAAGTTCCCTGCATCTTTCAAGGAGACCTATATAATAAATATGAGCGAATAGAGATGAGCTATATTGAAGTTCTAATGTCATAGATTTGATCTTATGGCTGAATTCTTGCACAGCAATTTATTTAGCTGCTATGGCTCACTCTCTTGTAGAAGGAGAGGATGCAACTCACTCACCGAAAAGTTACATCATCGATTGTTAAATGATTATCGAGAACAATGGCTCCATTTCCTCCCAAGAGTGCTAAGCGTTTGGCAGCGAACAGGTCTCGTCTTCCATAGTAACAGATAACCAAAACAAACGCACGCGTTTCAGAGATGCGGGGACGACGTCGCGATCAGAGAGTCGCTGACATCAGAAAACCCCTCACACCACGTTGCGTCATCTTGTTTTGCACGAACGGCAGCACGAGCTATCGCCAGAATCTCTTCGCACGAACACCCACTGGTAACAAGAGCGCTCGATCTATACCTTGTATCTCAAGACACACGTACTCTGGTCGCCAATTACAAACTATAAATCCTATACGCCAAAAAACAGCCGCGTCAACGCGCACTCGGGTGGTGTTTTCCAATTTATGCACAAAGAAAACCATGGCGCATCCTTCCGACAAAAAATAATGTCCCTTCTTCTTAGTGAGTGCTCAGATACCGACGACAATGTTGGAAAAACCGCGTGATTATTCTATTGTATATAAGTTTAATTATACTTCTTCTTATATAATATATCATCCTCCCGACTTCCCCCCAAGCCCTTTCTCACACCACCATACCCCCCCCCTCCCTGACAAAAGAATAGGGGAGGGTGGGCAGTAGATAAGATAATCCTTGTTGTCTGAAGAAAAAGGCCATTTCCTTTAGATTAGGTTAGTAGAGTTCGTTTCTCTATTTTGCAAAAAGAAAAAATAGGGTAACCGATATTCAAACCAACCCACCAACCCCCCCAAGCCCCCTGGCCCCTCCCCTCTAAATTAATATCCAAAATTCAAAGAAACCTGTTCAAATTTAAGGGACAATAGAATGGGGGACAAAAGGGAAAAATGGGACTGACCCTAGAATAGTCAATCAAATCATAAAACGAGTGAAATTGATAGCATTGAATTTATTTGAGCACAGTAAGTCTTTATTTAGATACGTTTGTGAGTTTGTTTCCATGATAACGACCATCAAACATACATTTCCTGGAAACATCATAATTCAAAGTCTGTCTAAACAGAAGAATAAGACTGATGCCAGAGTAATTAAAATATTATGAAAATATTTAAAATAGATAGTATTGTATTTGTTTTTATCTCAAAAAGGCATATTCTAGATAGTTTAATGAGTTCGTTTCCATGGTAACAACCATCAAACACCTCCCACTAAAAACACCATAATTCAAAACCTGTCAAAACGTATAAAATTGGTGTGAGAGTAATTAAAAAATTCTAAAAATAATTGAAATATTTAGCATATCATTCCTTTTAACATTAAATGGAATTTTTTAGACAGTTTCGTGAGTTCGTTTCTATGGTAACGAACGCCAAACATATCCTTCCTGGAGACATCATAATTCACTGAGATTGGTCACATATCTAAACGGAACCGTAGGATTAACATAATAGCAATATTAAAAGTCACAAATGAGTAACATGGATAGCATAATATTTATTTCATCAGAAAGGGTGATTTTTCAGCTAGTTTTGTGAGTTTGTTTCCATGGTAACGATAATTAAATGTGTCATTGCCGAACGAGGATGAAGGACCGACACCAGAAGAATAAAAAAAAAATCTAAAAATGAGCAAAATAGAATTTTATTTGTTTTAGCAGAAAAAGTAATTTTTAGGTTATATGTAGAATCGTTTCCACGGTATGCCTGAAAACGTCATTCCTCAAAACAAGTGCAACCCTCTAAACCTCCCCCCCCCACCACAACCACCCTACCCCACCCCCACCCCCTGTGCCTGAAAATTTGAAGAAAAACACAGTCGGGTGTTTAATAGTTATACGCAGCAAAATATTGAGCAAACGGTAATCTTATCACTATACTTTCGTAATATCTGAAAAGAGGTTATTCATATTTGGTCTTTCTTGCACCCTAGCTCAGAACGGAATATGAATAACCCTCGTTTCCACAGAATTATACTTTGCGGTATTTATCACTGACTAAATAAATACTGTACAGCACTGGTCTGTAAAACAATATGCTTTCAAACAAAGAAAATGTCATACTTATCCTCTGAAATTTGAGTTACTTCGCCAAGTCGCTTACTGCGAAATAAACGTGTGAAATCAAGTACAGGCATGTAGATTCGGACATTGTAACGTAATTCTTTCCCTGTCACATACATGTGTAATAAAAACAAATCCTAACAAATTTAAGTTGCAAAGGCAACGTAACACGATGCTCTCTCTCTCTCTCTCTCTCTCTCTCTCTCTCTCTCTCTCTCTCTCTCTCTCTCCTCTTCTCTTCTCTCTCTCTCTCTCTCTCTCTCTCTCTCGGCAGATCTAATATAGGTATAATTTAAAAGCGATCAATGCATGTAAAATATTAACCAATGTTAACTCATTGTAAATAAATGGAATTCGCCAAATATCTCGTTTGGCGTGGCAATGTGACGTCACAATCGAATAATTAAGAGGGTACTATCGACAAACCTCGGCTGATTGCCGGTATCCTATAGTTTTCTGAAGCGTTCTACTACCACACGCACGGTGGCGTACGAATGACAGCACGGAGAAACCAAATGAATAGTGGATGTAGAGCAGGAAGGCCTTATCAAAATTGTAAATTTGGTGATCCCCGGGAGTAGGGGGTTACTGGGTGGGGTGGGGGGCAAAACATAGGTACATAGTGCCTATATATATCAAAACATTTGAAAGCATCTTTTTTCATGCTATTGATTAATGTGAAAGTAATGAATATTTAGAATGAGAGGGAACCTTTTATCATAATTATACCCCCCAGCAACAAGTTGGGGGGGGGGGGTAGCTGGAATCAGGTTGTCTGTCCATCCGTCTGTAGACAGAATGGTTCCAGACTTTTAGTTTAGCCTTTCCACTAGAGTCACCATATGCATGCATATGGTCTACCCATGGAACAAGGTGTTTCCTATTGAATTTGGGGGTCAAAAGGGCAAAGGTAAGTGCACTGGACATCAAGTAGCAATATGGTTTCCAGATTCCAGAGCATTATCCTTCTACCTAGAGTCCAGCTATACCATACATAAATATAACTAACTCCATGAAGACGAAGATGTTCTTTACTTGAATTTTAGGTCAAAAGGTCAAAGGTCAAGCTGACCGACATTACAGTAACAATATGGTTTTCAATTAAAATTCTTAAACAATCGTGTGAGATTGAAATGAACAATCTTCTTGTGTATATGAATAGGAATCATATGCATTATTGAAAGAGATTTAACATGTGAATAAAAAATATTCTGTATTGAGACTTAAGAATGCAAATAGTGAGACTCCCTGTGTGGGCTATGATACTAGGTGACCGTTAAGGAGACGGTGGACCTCTTGGTTTTTTTTTTCAAATTAGTACTTCATTCTAAACACAATTAAACAGTGTCTAGTGTTTCTCGATTCATGATTGAATTAAACACGATATTTTCTACGAAACAAATTTGTTGTAAACATAAACAAGGCTCGAGGCCTTGTTTACATCGCGAAGAGTTGGTGGGCGGTATATCTTACTTGTAACTCAACAACTGACTTTCAAAATTTTTGTTGACCATAGAAATAACTGATAAGCATTGTAAACTCACAAATTTAGCAATCTAAATTTTGATCATTTTTGTTCAAACCGTGTCCATGTTCCTTTAACATCAAACCGCACTACTTTGGATAATCGGGGTGCCTGAGAGAATAGCCAGGAATCGAGCGTTGATCAATGAATTTAAAAGCAGGCGACGGAAAGGCTAGTGTCCAGCCGAGTAGATTTTTCCCAAAGATGATAATATCTTTAGCTTTGTTAAATTTCACCCGGAAATGTTTGTTGATGGCATAAATAAGACGATACCCGGTAAACAATGAATACATAAGAGCGACACCCAATTGTGACTCTGTTGATTTGGTAGTATAGATATATTATTATTTAAACTTAGATCCATAACATGTGGTTTCTTTATCTTTTTAATCATAATTTTTTTTTTCTTAATTTACAAAAATAAAAACAGATCTAAGGAAAATAAAAAAAAATAGAACACATATTTCTTCTTGCATTTAAATCACATTGTGTAAATTAGTATGTTGATAACGCAACCTAAATTTTCTTTTAGTTCATATTAATTTGAATGTCCCTTTATATTAACCATTTATCATACGTATATGCCCACATTTCGCCCAACAAATATATTCTCCACAAAAAGAGGTAAGGGTCATTAAATTCATATTTATTTTTTTATACAAAAGTTTTGTATGTGAGAATGATATGTATATGTGGATGCCGTTTATTTTCCTTTTACCTGCAAGTGCTTGATTACCGATTGACCAAAATCACATGCACATAGGCTGCTTACAATATTACCCCCCCCCCCCGTTTGAGAAACAGCTTATGAAGGTCAAGGAAAGCAATTCTGTGTAAAAGAGTTTAAGTTTCAAACATATCTATACAATTTTAAAATTTGACCATTGCTGATCTTGANCTTTCAAACATTTCTATAAAATTTTAAAATTTGACCAATGCTGACCTTGACTGATGACAAAATGTTACAGAGACGACATATGGATGTACAACAGAGCGGTCATACCAGAGATATGTTTCAAATGGATATGCTCCAACGTCAGCGCTAGTGACATCAGCAGAAGAAATTGCCGCTCTTTTATTGCATTTTAATTCATTTATAGACACATTCCATAACTTTACCGACAAACGGACATATCACCTTCTCATCGTCAGCTTCCCATTTTTATATTAGCAACATTCCATCATCACCTGTGTATGGTGTGTATGTCTCTCATCATTGTTCGATACGGAAGAAACTTGTTCTCCTTATGTTCATTCTTTTTTAATGGAGGCATGCTACCTAGGAACAAATTGGTGTTGCAAAGGATTAAAAAGTCGAATTTAAAGGCATTATTTTGAACATTCTAAGGTCGGTATAACGATCTAGTGTGCTATTCCAATCATGTCTGGTGTATTTCATATCAATTGATCAGCCCTTTTCCATACACTAATTTTGATTACGTGATACTATGTTTACCTGATCAAGACATAGAGTTAAAAAATATCATCCCATTGTCCGTGAAATTCAGAAACTTCATATCCAACTATAGCGGTCATCACGTGTGAACTTCAGCGATTATTTGTTTTGTCCTAATAAGAGTACCTGTAATTTCTACTATAGGCGATAACGGGAGTGTGTAATTTAAACCATTATAACTTTTTCATATATTATATAGAAAAAGTTGGACACGCCTGACCCGAAAGAGCTATTAATTTCTACAAAAGTAATATATTTTATTTCAGTTCGGAAAAAAGATTTTATTGGCTAACAAACCAATTCATATTGAAAAATAGGTTTATAAACGTCTAATGATAGTGTGTAATAAACAAACATTTGGTGAATTTCGGGCATTTTGCAGTTGTATAAAACGTATTTTTCAACCTTTTTTTCAATATCTGGAAAAAAGTTTGGAGCATGCTAGTGTTAAAAGTTAAAAACACTGAACTATATGAAACATGAAAACATTCAGTTTCAAGAACCAACTTTTATTGCTAGCAAAATCGTCTTGAAATTAAGAATTTTTCACAGATATTTGAAACATTCAAAATTGGCGGACGCAACCGTCGGGACGCTCGAACAACAGCGATTAGCGTCAATGTGAAGATTGTGGTTATTTAAAATCTGTGTTTACATTTGTGGTTATGAATGATGGACTGTGGGAATGCGAAAATAGTAAGAGAATCCATTGTATGTTCTCCGCTCTACCTTGTCGGTTTGTTCTCGGTATACTGTGGG
>CAJDSM010056775.1:400-13198 GCA_903981925.1 Ostrea lurida | reverse complement strand
CTCTACTCTCATATATATTTGAGAAAAACTAAATACATGGTAATGGTGTATGTGAAGCCTTCTACCTAATTGTGAAATCCATGGCCTCTAGGTCAGAGGTTCAGGTCCTAGGGTAGGGCCAATATTGCATAAACTTGTATTAAATCTTATAAAATCTTCTTTACTTCCATATATATTTGAGAAAAACTAAATGCATGGTTATTTTGTCCATGAATTCCCCTATTTAAAATGTTAAAATCATGGCCCCTAGGTCAGGGGTCAGGTCCCAGGGTGGGGCCAATACGATCATATAATCAACATGCATTAGATCTTAGAAAACCATGTTCTCTACTTCCATATACATGTATATTTGAGAAAAACTAAATGCATGATTATGAAGTCCATGAAGCCCTCATTTTCAATGTGAAATTCATGACAACAGAGTCGAGGATTCAGGTCCTAGAGCGGGAACAATATAACCGTATAGTAAACATTTAACTTTTGCTTTGGAAATGAGGTTGATGTTTTCAATTAATCATTCAAAACTACAACTCACACCCCATGTCGATTGGTCACATCCTCCGTAAACCCATTGTCTTTATCAGGTAAACGATGTGATCCGAAGTGAAAATTTGTGTATAAAGAACTCCCTGTCAATTGGTACGAAACACGCCAGACAGCATTTGACNACAATTGGTACGAAACACGCCAGACAGCAGGGTGTATGGGCAAACTAGATCATAATAACCACCATAGAATTTGCGGAATGCTGGCATTAAACTTCACAGTAGAAACCCTTGCAACAGTAACTTATTTGGTTGCCTGCTTTGATTTAAAAAAAAACTTATTATACGCAGGAAAAAAACCTCTTTTAGATCGAATAAGTTGAGACAAAAACATTATATATGCAGGTGATGATGGAATGTTGCTACTTAAATATTGGAAGTTGACGATGGAGAAGCTGAAATCGCCCCTGTTTGTCATAGAGAAAAGGCGAAGATAACGAACAGTGATCAATCTCGTAAGTCCCTAACACAATACAAAAAAGAGTTGGGCAAACACGGACCCCTGGATACACTAGAGGTGGGATCAGGTGTCTTGGGAGAGTAAGCATCCCTTATCGATCGCTCACACACGAAAGCCCATTCTCTTTATATGGTAAACAGAATAATTCGTAGTCACATTCAGTGTATAAAGAACGGCTAAGCAATTGGTATGAAATACATCAGACAATGACAGGGCATACTGGCAAACTAGATCGTTGGGAAACGCTGCCTTTAAATGTGACCTCCTACAACAACTTGTTTGTAAGTAGCCTGTCTCGATTCAAAAACTGATCATACACAGAATAACCTCTTGTTTATCGAATCAGTTGAGAGACATACACACCTTATGCAGGTGACAATGAAATGTTGCTACATAATATGAGAAGTTGATGATGGAAAAGCTGAAATCGTCCCGTTTGTCATAATGTTGAGTTGTTAGATTGCCGTTTACATCTATTTTCAATAAAATGTCCAAGTACCAAACAGATATGGAAGACTGTTGTACCTCTTATTTCTAGTTCGCTGTCAAAGATATATCGAATCGACATATGAATTAGAATTATTATTATTAGATAATGATATATTGAAATGTCATTTAAAGGCCACCGCTAAATATTTCTTTTCTTGTAGAAGCTTTTGAATGAATGGAATTCTGCCTCATAGAAATAAAAATGTCAGCTGAAACATAAGGGAGCACAAATTTTACATCTTCAGAATTTCAACAGACTGCTTGAGATTCTGAGCACCAACAAACTATATAAATATTGGACAATGATGAACTCAGATCTTCTTAATATCAACTTCAGATAGTATGGGTGTCGCAGAATCAGAGCGGATTTGGAGACGAAGGCTGATCACTAGATATGAGAATTCCCTATATTCCTTGTTGTAAAGGAAGTGTCACGGCATGTCTAATAATGTTTAAAAGTCTAGTCATTATAATTATGTTGAGGACTGGTCGGTTGATAAACGTTGTTGATTCATCACGTGTTGATGTTGTTATATGAGAGAAACAGTTCATGAGATTTTCAATTAGAGATTTTCAAGAAATCACATTTGACTTTACTTCACATCTGCATAATGAGTTACCACGTCAACAAGGTTTCTCCTCCGAGCTGTCACATCATTTCTCGTCGGGGGGAAAGACGGGGCTTCGATAGGGCAATGTATCTCTTGTTAGGGTTTTTGTGAAGTTTTGGAATCCAGCATATCGTACGGTACATTCTTCTAGTCGGCAAATTATAAAGTGTGTTAAAACTGAACACTATTGACAGAATTATGTTAAAGCGATTTCTTCGCACATAAAATCCTGTATGCACAAGTCAATCACCAAAGATTGCATATCACACACCACACACACACACAATCAATTCATTCGATTAACATTTGACTACCAAGAGACGTTCTGTTAATGCGTCATTCAAGATAAAACACCGAAACTGGAACCCATGAGTCCGTGGTTATTCCCAAATCCAAATCTACTCATAGCGCATCTGGCAGGTTAACCTTCAACCGACCAAGATAACTCAGTCGAGGGCTCGCCTAATTATCACTTACAAGCAAAATTATGTATTTTCTGTGGATATCTAAATATGGAAGCCCTGGTCCTTCCGCCTCCGGAGAAAACAACCGATTCACTAATTCACACGAGCGGTTCGGACGAGTCGCTGAACTGGGATCTACTAGTAGCACCCGCGATGATGATACTGGAGCCGATGGGTAGCCAGGAACAGGCTACGCTCAGCATCATCGGTAAGCCGGAGAGCAGGCTACAAGTATGAGGATGTAGCCATTCTGTAGGGGTGCAGTTCACCAGTGCCTACATGGCGTTGCCGCTTCGCCGTTATCAGTTTTGCTCACAGATTCACCAACCGCTCGAGTTCACCTTCACAAAGCTTCAGCGGTTAGATTCTAACATCTTTTAAAATCAATTCTTGTTATATGATCTCGTCTATTGCAAAACTCTGTTTGTTGATCGCATGGAACTTAACACCTTTGAAAGTGGCTTTGTGACAGTCACAAAATGCTGAGGTTACGTAAATGACAAGAGGATAATCATGAAACGATTTTGATGGGTTATAACAATAATTCGTTTCTAAAAAGCTGCAACGAGTCAATCTTCAATGAAGATTGCCAGAACCCCACTAACAGATAATTTTTCTCAAAATTATTTATTTCATTCTGATCTAACGATTTCGCGCGTATTAAGAACTATTCAATAATACTGTAAATGAAGTGCAAACAGTACAAGATACACTGTACATTCCTGAACAGTTCTAATGAATATCCTGGAGTTTAATCAGTTAAAGTCATTGATACAATTCAGTGTACTGGTTGGTTATGTATCTTTCTATAACAGTAAGGCATTTTCTAATACAAAATGGATATACATCTGCATTATTGTCCATTAGCATAAAACGAGATAAAATCGTATTTCGTTAGATGGTAACCAATCCGGCCAGACGTTAAACAAAGTATTCAACTGAAAGACAGGTTTAATTAATTGTTATTGTTTCATGACAATCCGTCAATTTAGAACTTTTGACAATCTTTTAGCGGATGAATTGTTTTTAAGTTATTTTATTTAATCAATAATACATAATATATAATCTTTTAATCATACGACGGCCTCTTATCAAAAAGAAAAATCAGATTAAGGCAGCGTGGGTTCGAGCACGGACCGTGTAGGAGGTCAACCTGCCTATAAAGAGGTACCAAATCTAGGCTTTTAGTTTCTAACACCTAGTGATTGTAGGATACCAGTATTTATTTCCCGAAGAGTCAAAAGTCCAAAGTCTTCGCTCATCGATGCATCAATAATAAGAACATCGGACTCAGGAAATAGACAAATCTGATTTACAAAATTTTCGAGAAAGGACGCCTAGTCCAAACAGAAAACTGTACCCAGAACAATGTCACAGAAATCGCTAGTCATCAAGACTAAAATACTGGCCGCAGAAATGGAAAGAATCTCTCGTTTTAAAAAAAATTTAGAAATCAGAAACAACACAGGACCAATGATGGTTAGTGCCATTTTCTTTTACAAAATAGACTGGATTAAATTCATTGATCCAAGGTACACTAATTAAATTCTTGCTACAAGTACAAAATCTGAGTTTGTAATCATTTTTGGACGCCGAAGGATGACATTCTAGAAGGTGCATATAATAATATAGTTTTGGAGATTAACTAATTATCTGGAACTTAACCTCCTTATCACTGCAAAACCTACCTGAAATTATTACGTACCTTGTGTAAAATAAACAGCTCTTTTTGTACAGATATTCCGAGAATCATAATATATAAAATAAAATAAAATGATGAAAATGTACAACGAAAAGCAACGCGACCACAGATGACAAATCAAGGAAAATTGATGCGGATGCAATTCTTAAATTTTACTGCCATAAGAGGCTGAGAGAGTACACAACCATAAGAATATTTCTAAAATTGCTCTGCGTCTTTAGTATTAAAAAAAGGTAAGATAACGCTTTACATCATCTAGCTCCTTGCAGAATACTAGTGAAAACAAAGGCCAATTCCCGACGAAACATCTTGTAAAATTATTCACTTGCTTTAAGCGCGTGAAGATGAATTAACCCCCGCAAATGACTAGGCCTTATGTACCCGTGTGCTTCCCATCATTGATTGAGCTTAGATTAAGGGAAGTTCGGACATCACCATGTCGTCAGGGTAAATCAGCGAGGACCACGCGCGAGTTTTTTATGATTCGGAAGTTATGGCTTTGTGGGCGAGGCTATGCATGAGCATATTTACACTTGGTGCAAATGTACTCTGCAGATTACATAGCTAAGACGCCCACAGGGTCCCATCTAATATTGATAACGATCTGAAGTCGAGGGGCGTACTGCGAGGGAAAGCCCACAAATGTGATGAAAACAAGCAACAAAGGCGCCTTCTTCTACTTATCATGATCGTACTTGATTATTTCCAGGTCCGAGCAGAAGTTACCATTGAAAGAATAATCAGGACGCATGAAGTGTTCCCGAAAACCAGGACATTGCGTGAAAAAACTAGTATGAGGAGGCTTTAATCAACAACACTATCATTGATTACGACTCAATGGAGCATAGTGCAGGGTATAAGTATTAATGAATATCATGGTTTTTCTTCTCAAGGAAGCTACAATCTAAGTGCGCATCTTATGACCCCGAATGACGTTATCCGCAAGCAATCGTTTCTGAATATTTCCAATTATATCACAGGAACACGAGCCTTTGGACCAACCACTTATTGTAATGATCCAAAATTTTACCTGAGATAATACAGGCGAAACATGCTCCTCCACTCAAAGGAGTGGTGGATTTTGAGAGGATGAGAATAGGGTATGGATTTCTTGATATATCATACTAATGCGCACGTCAAGCAGAGCATACACGTTGTACATCCCATCATAGCTACATTAGTACATATTAAGGCGAACATAATAAAATGTAATTTAAGGAGTGCGACCTACTATTTCCCGGGTAAAATATCTGCCTATCGCGTAATCTGGAGTTCAACCAGAAATGTTTAAAGAATGTATAGTGGTGCAATATGAAATATGGGATAAAATAGTTTTTACACGTCACTTATCGACAAGAATATTTCACTCAGTATCAATACGACCGACTAAGGAACTGTTCTTTACTGACTGGTTGAGATTAAACAATTCCATCCTTTCTTAAATACACCTTCGTTTTCGATCTCTAATTGTAAGATCCTTTCTAAGGAGGATAAACTTCTGAAATGTATTTCTTCAGGAGGTATAATTTGAATATCGAAGCCCAATTATCAGAGTATAGGTGAAATATGTAATGAATTTTACTACTTACGGTATGCCTTTTATAATGATAATGACATATTGCATTCAACGTAGAATAAAAGAAAAAAAAAGGTAAATTAGATGTTGTAATGTGTATGAGAATGAAGATTGGAATATTTTATGAAAGAAAAGAATAGGGTGCGGAGGTAAAGTTGCAAGTGAGCGTCTCCTATTGATAGATGGTAGGTGAGAATATTCATTCCCTGGGGGCCCTCGATTAAACACATACACAATTGCAATCACATATTTTATTTGTCTGTTGAAATCTGGGATTACATGCGATGGCAAAATCATTTTACCGGACCAAATAGTAGGTTACAAAAGAAACACTCTTAATACATTTGTTAGGGCGTCCGCCAATAATTATATGATACAAGATGCTAATGCATATTGCAATGGAGAAGTGTACAGGACGTTAGAGCTTTCTATGACTGACGCCTTTGGTTATCAACTTACGTGAGTTTCCTAGTCCGGAATGTGGGACATGTTTACGCTGACTCTCGGGTAAAACGTTAGTTGGTCTCTTAAAAGTGGTTGGACAAAAGGCTGCTGTGTCCTCGTTTTGGAGAAAATTGTTCGAGAACGTCATCGGAACGGGGTGTCAATACGTATGTGCTACTGATGTCACTCAAGAATTGTTTCCTTGACGATACTTACCATATTTAGTTTGTAGTGGAAATCATAAGCAGTCGTGTGATATCTTTAAATTGTTGGAGGGCTTTATACTTACTGCGATCGGACCTGAAAATCATACAGTGCAAGCATAAGTAAGGGCCTGTGATGTTCTTCAACTATGGTGTGCATTCAGAATCATTTATCGACATATTTGAGGCGATGCGACCTTGGGTTATGTTGATGATGTTTCGTGTAAAATTCTGTTAAGACGGCCGCACAAGAGCAAAATCCTGGTCCACCTGGCTCCCCTGACTAAGATCTTATGGGTTACAGGGACACCAGGACTAAAAGGTCTGGGGTTGTTGCAACCGTACAAGCCATGAATTCTGTAATGTTTGCTTTTGTTATTTTTGCGAGGATTAGATGTGAGGGTATGTTTTTTTTTATTTAAATAGAAATAGTTTTAGGTTGGTTGTTACTCTCTTAGCAGGAAAATAAGAATGCACGCGTTGTTTCGGTGTACAGTTCATTTTCATTTATTACCTTGTATATATATAATTAATTTGCTTCGTGAAATACTGTACAAGAAAGACGTGTTTTATTTACAGCCAAGTAGGCTATATATGTTATTTCAGGTAGTTTGCAGGTGAGTAAGGAGAGTTAATTCCAGATAATTTAGTTCAAATCTCCAGAAAACATGTATGAATATACGTATAGCCCACCTTCTAGAGATTGTCATCCGTTCGAGGCGTTTAGAAAATTGATAAAGTTTACAAACTAATTTTTGGTACTATAGCAAGATATCTGTATTTTATTAGAAGTGTGACGCTTCAAGATTAAACCCTCTTGTTAAAAAATAGGGTGTCCTAGCATATTATTGTCTGTGTATGTTTTGATACTTAAGAAGTTTTTTTACAAAGAAACAATTTCTGTTCATTTCTCGCCGGCCAAGCAGTATTTATGACGTTGCAATTGTGTTTTTCTTTGCTAGGGGTCTTTGAAATTTGTCAAATCAGATTGTCCTCATTTCTGAGTCCGGATGCATAATATTTATCATGATGAGGATTAGATTTTGGAACTTTTGATCCCTTGGTTAAAATAATTACTGTACTTTTTACATACCCACAGGGTGTAGAAACCGTAGAACTTAGAGCATTAATGCTACCTTCTTTTTATTAGGGGCATTGTGACCTCCTACACGTGTGTTTGCTGAACCCAAGTGCCTTATCTGGTTTTTCCTTTTTGATAAACGGAGCGCGCCGTATTTAAGATTTATACTTATACATGTATATATATTGATTAACTAACCAAAAATAACTAAAACAATTCATCGCTAAAGATTGGTCAAGTCGCTTAAATGACGGCCTTTCAGTACAAAGCTTAATTAAACCTGTCTTCAGTGATACTTTGTTTAAGTCTGGCGGATGCCGGTTACCATTAACGAAAGATTTATTACTCGTTTATGTAGATGGAAGCAAAAAATTTGCAGATGACTTATACCATTTTGATTAGAAATTAGTGCCTTGTACTGTTAGTTAAGAAAAGAATAGATACACATGTTACAGACTATTGATACAATGTACGTTTAGCCTGTAGTTAAACCCAGAGGTATTATTCATTAGGCACTGTCACGAGATGTACATGTATCTTGACTTGTCGTGTGCGACTTATCATTTTACAGTATTTTATTGATATCTAATACGGCAAATCTTAGCTATCAGAATGAAAAGAATAATTTTATTTTAAGAGAAAATTGAAATCTTATTTTGGCGGGTTTCTGGCAAATCCCTTCATTTTTGAAGATTTCTTGATCGTTGGGCACTTTTATTTAGAAACCGAATTATTTAAGTTATTACACCATAAGAAAATCGTTTCATGATTATCCTTCTGTGATTTACGATACCTTGACTTTTGTGATCGTCACCAAGAGCCACTTTATCCGAAGTTGTAGGTCATGCGGATCACAACAATACACGACGTTTATGCTTAAAAATAGGACGAGATCATATTTAGGGAAAATTGGATTTTAAAAGATGTAGATCTTAACGACTGAACGCGTTTGGTGAACGGTGAACTCGAGAAGGCGGTTGGTGAACACTGTGAACGGGCAAAACTGAACTCGTGCAACTGCTGCGCACGCAGAGTGCACGGTGAACGCCTACTCAAGTCCTACCGATTCATACTTGTAGCCTGCTTACCGATGCTCTTACCGAGTGATTTTTGGCTGAGCGTAGCCTAGGTTCCGGGCCTCCCAGTGGTGCTCAGACACTCAATTGCGTGCTCAGGCATCACTTTATTGGGTTAGGCACGGGGGAATCCAGGACTTCATACTTAATAATCCACCAAAAATAATAATTTTGCTATGGTTAAGGATAATTAGTTTGCAAGCCCTCGGACTGACTATTTTGCGTAGCTTAGAGGTATTTAAACTGCTGGCCAATGCGCTTGTCATCAGATTGGAAAATTTGAGGTAAATAACCAGGAATCATGGCACTATTTCGGTTTGTTTAGATCTTGATTTTGATCATTAACTACCACCCGTCACGTTCCAGGTAATTAAAATGTAATCGATAATGATATGAATCTTGGGTTGGTGTGCTGATGGTATAATTGTTTTTTGTGTGATGATGCAATCTTTTGTGGATTTATTGTCACGACCAAGGGGATTTTATTATTCCAAGAAATCCTTTAACTGTATCAAATTCTTTCGATATTTTAATCGTGTTTCAGGTTTTTAAACGACTTGTTTTAATATTCCGGACTATATGAATGATTATTACCCTAGCATTATGGCGGATTCCAAAACTTCACAAATTAACGCCTAACAAGAGTTACTCACATATTGGCCACAGCCTATGCAAGCCCCTGTCTTTTCCTTCCTTCACGAAAGAATATTTGACAGTAGCTGATTAGGAGTACCTTTGACGTGTAACTTACATGTTAATGCCAGACTGTGATGTGAAATCAAATGTGGAGTTCTGGAAAAACTCTAAAAGTGTTATTTGGAGAACTCTTCTCAGATTTTTTCTCATATCAACAACATCAACACGATATGATTCAACACTTTACACGACCATTCCTCACGATAAATTAAGTACAGAGCATAGATTTTTTTTAACATGATATAGATTTTTAGTTGCTTTCTTGTACAAACAAGGAAAAAGGGAATTTTCGATATCTAGTTGATCAGCCATGTCGTAAGAATCCACTCTGATTCTTGCGCGACAAGTACTGCTTTGAAGTGATATTACAAGATAATGGTGCCAGAGATTCATCTTGCAATATTTTTATAGTTTTTGGATGGCATTCGAGATGTTCTCCAACAGTCTGTTTTTGAAATTTCACTAAGAGTACAATTTGTGCTCCTCATGTGTTAGGAGGCTGACATGTTTTTATATTCTTTAAGAGGACGAATTCATTGAAAGTCGTTTCTTACAAGAAAAGAACATATTTAGCGGTAGGCCTTGAATAACCCATCTTCATTTTAGTATCACTTATCGTAAGTTACTAATAATTTCTTACGTTCAAGTTATGTCTCAGATTCCGCATATATCTATTGTGACCTGCCGAACTAGAGAATAATGAGGGTACAACAGTCTTCCATATCTGGTTTGGTACTTGGTCACTATTATTTGAAAAAATCGAAAATAGATGTAAACGGCAATCTAACAAACTCAACATTATGCATCAAACGGGGCGATTTGATCAGTTTTCCCATCTATTCCAGACTTCGTCAATACTTATGTAGCACATTTCCCGATTGGTCACCTTGCATAAGGTGTGTTGCTATTGTCTCCTCAACTGATTCGCTTATAAACAACGTAGGTGTATCTCTGGGTATGATCAGTTATTTCTCGACATCGAGACAGGCTACTTGTTACAAAACAAGTTGTTGTAGATGAGGTCACGATTTAAAGGAGCAATTTTTCCCAGACGGGATTCTAGGTTATGCCAGGTATGGCCCTGTCATTTGTCTGATGTATTTCCATACAATTGCTTAAGCCGTTCTGTTGATATACACTGAATGTGACTACGAATATAGTTTCTGTGTTACGATATAAAGAGAATGGGCATTTCGTGTGTAAGTCAGGGTCATAGAATAGGTATGCTCCAAATGCACGCGTGTCGTGTGGTTTGCAGGTTGTGACCTGAGCCACAAAGTGTACAAGATAGGTAAAGGCCCTATGGTTTTTTCATAAGTTGGATACAGCGCACTCGATATACAAGGGAATGCTATTGCGCTCTCCCAAAGACGACTCTGATCCCACACGAAGATCAGATATTACCACCAGGGGTCGTTCTGTTGTCTTGCCCAACTCTTATTTTGTATTGGTCGTTTTAGGGGACTTACTGAGAGTGATTCATGTTCGTGTATCTTCGCCCTTTTCTCTTTCTATGACAAACATGGGGCGAGTTCTCAGCTTCTCCATCGTCAACTAAGGTCCAATATTTTAAGTTAGCAACCATATCCATCATCGACCCTGCATATGTATAATGTTTTTGTACTCAACTTATCGATCAAGATAGACGGTTTTTTCCTGCGGTATAATAAGTTTTTTTATTTTTAAATCAAAACGCAGAGCAACCAAAATAAGTTATCTGTTGCAAGGGGGTTGGAGGGGCTACGGTGAAAAGTTTATGCTCAGGCATTCCCGCAATCTAGTGGTTATTAGATCAGGCCATACACCCGCCGTCATTGGGTCAAATGCATGTCTTGTGCGTGTTGCGTACAATTGACAGGGAGTCTCTTTATACCACAAATTATTCCTTCGGTATCGACACCGGTTTACCCGATAAAGACAATGGGTTTTACGGAGGATGGAGCAATGCGGACATGGAGGTGTGAGTTGTAGTTGATATGAAATTGAAAACAAATACTAGTCCAAGTCAGAGAGTTAAATGTGGTTTGGTGATGGGGTGGTGTTACGTTATAATTTGTTTCGCCGCTCTAGGACCTTGAATCCATCGACTCGCTGTTTGGTCATGAATTTTACATGAAAATGAGGGGCGTTACTTCATGGACTTGATAAAGTCATGCATATGAGTGTTTTCTCAAAGAATTATACATGGTATTGATGTGAAGATAAGGAGAACATGCGTTTTCTAAGGATCTAATGGCATGTTGATTATTATGGATCGTATTGGCCCCACCTGAGACAATGACTTACCCTGACCTAGTGGGCCATGATCTTTAACATTTTAAAAGGGGGATATTGTCATGAATAATAACCATGCATTTAGTTTTTTTCAAATAATTATATTGGATAGTAAAGAAGATTTATTATAAGATGCTCTAAGTGCCCCATCACACTTGGCCACGATTTCACTACGGCTCTCACGACCTTCAAGAATCTAAATTGATTCGTAGGTGAGACATTGTAGCGTTGATTTCATGAAGAACGTTGGTCGGTTAACACGACTTCCTGTGACGGCTATCACGACGTGTTACTAGGACCAATTCATCTATCAATCAGTTCACTTCTAGGCAACGATGGTCTTATCCAACGACACTCACGAGTATCAGGCACACTTCTTTTACTAGACTTTCCAACGACCATGCTTACGATTTAGTACCACGATCCACCCATCTGTACATCCTTACGATACCGCTACTTACGATTTATGCGATTGTTCTTCACGAGTTCTTCCCTAGCCGGTGCTATACCGCACGGTACGATTACGGGATACCCACGTCTTACACTGCGCTTAGTCCCGACTGGTTGGCGTACTGGATCTCTCGCAATCGCTTGTTCAGTGTAGTGCCACTTTTAAGACTTTTAACGTCGGTGTCAAGTTTTAGACTTTTGTTTTGCATTGAAGACTCAGGGATCAGACCATCCTTACTTCAATTTAGCTTTAACCGTGGAGTCGTTTGGTCAGCGACCTATAAGCATACCCAGCAACCCGTAAATGGGTCGAGTGACGTCTCCATAATAAGTTGAGAAAATTACATCGTATTCATCAGAAGTGGTGACATAGATAAACAATAGATTAACCAAATCAATACAAATTTAATTAGCTTTATTGCAAGGGCAACTCCTTTGATACTTGTACAATCCCCCTTTTTTTCTAGTGAGGTTCGCCACCATGTTTTCTCATGAAAGATATGTTAGGTATGTGTGACGATGCGTCTTGTGAATGTGTTTGTCTCACTAATCTTAACATATTATTCCGAAACGTCATTCTGAAGCAAAGGTGTAATTTGATAGTTTGAAGCGAAGTCCATGCCACAGTGGATCTCGTATGTTTCGCTCGACATACCGTGCGAACATGATGGTCATTAAATGTCTTACCGAAGTTAGCGATTAAGTCGCTAATGATCTGCCTCTCTTT
>CAJDSM010056767.1:58-11597 GCA_903981925.1 Ostrea lurida | reverse complement strand
GTCTGGAATTTTTTTTAGAAGTATAAACATACTGTAATTTTTGTGGTACAAAACACTCTATAAACACTTTACAGAATTACATCTGGAAAGGGGATTGATTTGACTGAACAGCCAGTTTGTGACAGTTTATATCCCCATTTGTGGATTCAGTTCGGCCTTAAATCAGCACCAGGCACTGCTCTTGTGAAATTTGGTTAGATCCTCTTTAAGTTAGTGATCTTTTCATTGATATAATTGTAAATAAATGGCTAAAGCTTTGAATTGTTCGCGATTGATTTCTGCTGGGATTAAAGGGTTTGTTCTGACCTTGACACCGTTCACTGGCCCGGGGGAGTAAAGGGTTTGTTCGAACCTTAACACCGTTCACTGGTCCGGGGGCGTAAAGGGTTTGTTCTGACCTTGACACCGTTCACTGGCCCGGGGGAGTAAAGGGTTTGTTCTGACCTTGACACCGTTCACTGGTCCGGGGGATTCTTAACACCGTTCACTGGTTCGGGGGATTAAAGGGTTTGTTCTGACCTTGACACCGTTCACTGGTCCGGGGGAGTAAAGGGTTTGTTCGAACCTTAACACCGTTCACTGGTCCGGGGGCCGTTGTCCTCTATGATGAGCTCCTACTTGTTGATTGTTTGTCCTTACTTTGAATATTAAGTGAAGCGAAGTTAACATTGTAATAAAGGTAATCAAAATAAAAACAAGAGACCCATGGGCCACATCGCTCATATATAAGTAGCATATTTATGTCCAACCTTAATGTCATTGCGCCTGGGTATTACAGTGTTAATCTTATATACGGTACCAATTACAGCAATTAGGTCAGCATTGACAATGGTTTATACATACTTTTTGTCTCCCCATCCTTAAGTACAACAGCAGGTGGATTAATTATTTAGCGTAATGACCTGTCGTGTGATTGAGAATAATGAAAAATCAACAATGCCAGACTTCATCTTGTTAAACTGATAATATGGGATGAAGGATGAGAAGGGAGTGATTGTTCATTAACTTAGATATTTCCATGCTCAGTACGCTCTTATTGTGCTTATCTAGAAGAGTGTGTCTCTACATTTCGGGCCTAGATCATTACAGTACAGTCCGTACAAACTAAAGTGTGTCGCAAAAAATGAGGCTGCAACGTGTTTATTTTAAATACAATGGAGTATGTTGAAAAGTATAAGAATATATTCGGCAATCAAACATCTCCCGTAGGTTTGTTAGAATAGTCCATATTTGGTGCATTGTCATGGTGGCAACCCTTTTTTTTTTTTTTTTTTTTTTACATTTCTATCATCTGTACTTTGCAAATGGTGAATATGAATAATACCTTTTAAATGTTCTGACCTTGCTGTTTCAATTGCATTAAAAGATAATGCGTTTTAAACATATTCTAGACAAGTTTTCGCAAGTACTTGCATGTCACTTCAGATAATCATGATTTTAGGTATATACGAGTACAATAAAACGAGCTCTCTATAAGAAATTGATATGGTGGACATTACAAAATCTGGTATGTTAAACTTAAAGTACACTTCTAAAACATTATCAGTCACGATAGCATGGTTTTGTATTGGTTTTCAATTGTTCTTCTTTGTACCGTGCAAGTATTTTAGTATTATATAAATCATATACGGTATAGTATTATGTAATAAGGTACTGAATGAGAATATATATTAACAAACTATTGATACGTGATGATTATAACCTTTATTCGTACGAATAACACTTTTGAGTTGTTTCAAATTTAAACGACCAGTCACTTTAAATCCATTTTTTTATCATGTTTCTTTCATCGTGTATAATTTTGTCAAACTAGATAAATAAATAGTGAAGCTAACGAATAGTGATCAATCTAAGAAATTATATATACCAAAAAAACCCAAAACAAATGATAAACATGTACGGGCCCATGGAATCATCAAAGGTGGGATCAGGTGCCAATGAGGAGTAAGCATTCTCTGTTGACCGGCCACACCTGCCATGAGGTAAACAGAGTAATTCGTAGTCAAGAATGGCCTTACATTTTGTATGAAACATGTCAGTGAGTATTTGACAAACGATATATACAAATGTAGTATTTGCAGATAAGATCACTATAACGACGACAGAATTTGCAAAATGCTTACTTCAAAGCTTAATTTAAGTAGAGTGTTGAACCAATGCATTTGTCAGTAGTTTGCCTGGATTTAGAAATTGATCATGCACAGAGCATGCTCTCTTGATTTAATCAGTTGAAAAACATCAACACCATTTGTAGGTTGACGATTGATTGATTGATTGTTTGTTTTACATCCCTTTTTACTCATAGTGATCCGTCATTAGTTGTAGGTGAAGTACCACAAATTTAAACCTATGCTTAGCGCTCAGGACCGTAGCGGTGAGGGTTCTTTAGCGTGCCAACGACTGCCGTTGATTGAGACTTTATTTATAGTGCGGACTGCCCGGAAGGGGCCTTGCCACACTTGGTGTGCTGCGTCGAGGGGACGGTGGTGGTCGACCCTCGGATCCCCTGGAAAAGGGGACTGGTCTTATTGAAGATCCGAGATGGAATGGTCCTCCTCGAGTCGATCGCCCACGGATCCCCACAGTATAATCGGAGGATGGGCTTCTTAAAGAACGTAGTGGCATTACTTCATCTGTGGTCGATCGAACCCTCGGATCTCCCTCAGTATAATCGGGGAGAACGGGTCTTCTAAGAAGATTGTAGTTGTCCAAGGCAAAGTGGTTGACAGGGAGCAGCCCAGAGAATTCATTGCAGAAACCCCACCAGCAAGTGCTTGCAATTTGTCTAGTATTTTATATGGTCGCCTAAACATCCCTATTTACCGGCCGAAACAAGAAAGGATAGTTGTGTGTGTTCAAATGTATTTAGGCCGAAAGTGTTTTAATGTGGAGTTGACCAAACTCGCACGTCCATGACTTTTAAGAAAGTCACAGAAACGCGTTAGACCTCTTCCTATTGGATAGATGGTCTCTGGCACCGTAGCGTTAATGTGAGAGCATTATTAATAGTTTAAGTGTATATGTGATTAGTTTGAGCTATGATATGGAAGAGTTTAAAGCCTATAGTGGAGCATATAGCTTAATTGATAGAGGGAAATAGGATTCTGAATCTTTGTTTAATTCAAGATTATGCTGATTTGAATATGAGAGATTAAATATATATGGGGTATTTAAAAATAGGGACTTAACTGTGTAATGAATGTTTTATGGTGAATGTAAAGATAGCATGCATATAGGATGGAGATAAACAAAAACATGCTCATGAGAAGAGAATAACAGAAGTAATAATAGTTGTTTTTGTTATTTTTTTATTGGTTTTGGGTTTTTTTTGTTGTTGGTATTTTTGATATATTATAGAAAAAGGGGGGAAATATTAGTTGAGTAGGGTGTGTTAGAGAGAGTAGGAAAGCTAGAACTGCCTTGGATAAGTGCTATGTTGAATGTATATGCAGTGTTTGGATAGTGCTGTTAATGGCGGTGGCCATGTGTTGTAGCTGGGAAACAACTGAGCATCAGAAGAGACTGATGCCTGTAGCAACCATTAAAGGTTAAAATATATTATGAAACGTAGACACCGGCCTTAGCCACTGACAGCAGATTTTATGTAAGAGGGTGAGGATGGTGTTGAGTAGATCTGGGTGACTGGTTTGGGAAGTTTGTAATGTTTGTAGTGCACTGAGCTCGAGGGAGTCACTGAGAACTACAGTTCTCTGATATCCCTTGATGTGAATGTGTTTGAGTGCCGCAATTAGAGCAACCATTTCTGTCGAGTAGACAGAAATATTGTCCGTGCATCTATACCCCTCCTCAAGGGGTCCACTGGGGTCATAGATGGCGGCACCCGTTTTACTTGTAGTGGGTTCTTTACTGCCGTCCGTGTAGATTCTATTGAACCCTTGGTAAGACTGCCGTGACACGGTACCTCCGTTTTTAAGGTCATACTAGTATCCGAAAGACCCTTGATTCTCGCTTCTAAGTGCCGAGCGTTTGTCGAAGGCGCAATCAATTCTAAGCTTTGACGCGGCCATGAGCAATCAATTCTTAGCTTTGACGCGGCCATGCCACTGGCGGGGCTCGAACTCACGACATCCTGGTTGCGAAACGAATGCTTTAACCACTGAGCTACTGCGACGTTGACGATGGAGAGGCTGCAATGATCTATAGACATTACTTGACCTACAGCTCCACATGTACTAAAATTTGCAATTTACTGTGTATGTATTATCCTATATTCATCTGCTTGTGTCCCTGACATACACACTTCTGTGGTTAATGTTGCTTTACTTAATGTTCTCAAATAACATCAAGAGCATGCTGATTTTGAAATTGTAATGGATATTGCATGTCAAGTTACCCAAGTGTGAAAAATAATCCAAACACAATAGTTTCAATATTAAAGCTGTAAACAGATCAAATGAGTGAGAAACTTGTTACATCGGAGGTGGGGAAATCTCGCGTTTATGCCTGTGATAAACGGAGTCCAAAGTACATCACCACGGAGGTTGTATTATATTTGCTGCGTTTGATAAGGATTTAAAAAAAATCAGGAAAATGTTTCATTGATGTATTGTGTCAGAACAGCACTTCTATTCGATCACTGGAGCTCTTCTTTTCTTTTTATATTCCCCAAAGTTTGGTGAACTACGTCTCCAAGAATTAGTATAAAAGTCCATTGCTCCTGTAAGATGAAATGGTTGACAGAGGTCATGAACTTTATGAAAGAATCAGAAATTTTACAACTTTTTTTTCCGGAATATCTTTCATTACCAAAGCCCACTTCTCTCCAATTCAAAACCTATGCCATCTATTAACACATCATAACAGTATTTCCAGAGGCAATGCCTAGAAACTGTAACAGTACTAAAATGATTGATCAATTAATGATTTTTCTGACATTGTAGTTTATAAGAAAATAATGCTTGGTAATTATTTAGTTTTACAGTGCATTGGATTTGATTAATAGATACGTGCTATGTATTTGATTAATTGATAAAATCTCAAGAGATCTACGGTTGGTCACGAGAGTTATTCCGACCAAATCTCCCAAAGTCACTCTGTAATACACACCAAATTTCTTGAGAAAAAAAAATAGTTTACATGTACGCCGATTTCTTTTGAAATATTCAAACTAGAAAAGGTCATCTAATAGGTTCAAATTTATTTATCATATGCAGTGTATATATATAAAATGAAATGAATAAACAATTCCTTACATAAAATACTCCACACTTTCGGGATGACATGACGACGTGCAAAATTGATCATTAGATACATGTATCTCTCCGTAACCAGACTTTTCGCACGTAATTCAGAAACCCTCCTACTGTTGGGTATAAAAGGCGGGAAATAAAAAGCTGACGAGATCGTCACTGTTCGTTATCGTTTCCTCCTCATTAGTCGTTTCCGCCTCACGCGCTGATTACGTCATTAATACATATAGTATCACAGGCCCGAACCAATGGAATGCTCTGATCAGTAAATCATGATATACCGAGTAACACAAATAAATGACAACAGTTAATAAGGTGATGGAGTAGTTTAACGGGTCTGCACGACATTAACAATGATAAGAAATATGAGTACAGCAGAATAATGCAGGTGCTAAGGCAATATTGATATATCCGAATGAACTGGAAATAAAGGTCACCACGTTCTTCAACATGTCATACGTAGATGCATGCATTTTATCAAACAGAGATGTTAACGACAAACGACTTCCGCTTCTCCATCGCCAACTTCTTGTATATAACACCCCATATAGTGTGTTTGTTTCTCAGCTGATTCAATACATCAGAGCATGTTCTGTGCATGATCTATTTTATAATCGAGACATGCTACTGGTAAATAATTTTGATGTGACAGGGGTTTTACTAATTTCGATTAAAGTCAGCATCTCGCAAACTGTTTTTTTTAAATACCGTTATGAACTAATTTGTAAAAACGAGCAAACTGTTCTGTACGTATATATGCTGATTTTGACTACTGATTGCTCCGAGGAGAGAGAGAGAGAGAGAGAGAGAGAGAGAGAGAGAGAGAGAGAGAGAGAGAGAGAGATTTGACTAATGATTATTCTATCCCTGTAAAACTTTAAAACTAGCAATTCTCACAAACGAAAATTATTTTTTAAAATTGTGAAAAATTCAAACCATCAGACACCCTTGATTAAAAGTGTGAAATGTGATTAGGAAACTAGAAGTGCTAAGCACTAAAACCGATCTATGGGGGTGCTTACTCCTCCTCGTACCACTATAATGTCCAGGCGACAGAAAACACAAAAACAAAAGAAAGTAAACATTTTATTGATAATGACATTAAAGCAATGCTGGGGTTCTTCATTGACAATTTCTGTGTAGTTTTTGGCAATCGGATCTTCCAACAGTCTGTTGGAATTCCAATGGGCACGAATTGTGCTCCTTTGTTAGCTGACAGGTTTTTATATTCTTATGCCCCCGTGGGGGTCCGGGTTAGAATAGGTCCCCAGCATGCCCGTGCGTGTCGTAAGAGGCGACTGAATGGGGCGGTCATTCGGATGAGACCGGAAAAACCGAGACCCCGTGTCACAGCAGGTGTAGCACGAAAAAGATCCCTCCCTGCTCAAAGGCCCTGAGTGCCGAGCACAGGTCTAAATTTGCAGCCCTTCACCGGCAATGGTGACGTCTCCATATGAGTGAAATATTCTCGAGTGGGACGTAAAACAATAAATAATCAATCAATATATTCTTATGAGGCAGAATTCATTCAAAAGCTTCCACATGAAAAGAAGAAATCTTTATCAGTGGTCTTTAATTTGACATTTCGATATATTGACGACGTTTTATCTATCAATAATAATGATTTTCATTCATATGTCGATTCAATATATCCCAGCGAACTAGAAATAAAAGACACCACAGTCTTCCATGTCTGCTTTGTACCTGGATATTTTATTGAACAATGATACTAACGGTAAACTAACTACTCAACTTTATGACAAATGTGGCAATCGCACCATCTCTACCGTCAGCTTCCCATATTTATGCAGCAATATTCCATCATCACGTGTATGTCTCTCAACTTATTCGATACGCAAGAGCTTGTTCTGCGTATCATGACTTTTTGAATTGATGCAGGATACTTACAAGAAAGTTGTTGCGGGGGTTTCAACAGTCACGTTTGAAGGCAACATTTCGTAAATGTTGTGGTCGTTATAACAATTTAGCTTTCCATTATGACCTACCATTGAGTCAATGCTGTCTGATGTGTTTCATAGACATTGTTAAGCCGTTTTTCACACACTGATTTGACTACGGATTGTTCCGTTTACCTGATCAAGACTATGGGCTCACGGCGGGAGTGACCGGTCAACAGGGGATGCTTTCTCCTCTTAAGCTCTTAAGCACCTGGTCCCTCCTCTGGTGTGTACAGGGGTCCGTGATTGCCCAACTCATGATTTTGTATATTATTTAGGACTTACGAGATTAGTCACTGTTCGTTATATTTGCTTTTACTTTCAAACAACGAACAAGATCGCGTCATACTGTTCCAATCAATTTTCGACCCTCGCTTAAACTATTCATGGACTGTTACTATGGATTCTGGAAAACTGGCAATATTTTAACAACGATACAATCTTCGAATGTACTGCCATGAATTTTATATCATTTGATTTTATTTCACGTGATCACCTAGCGCCGATTCTCATTGGTTAAAACACCTTTTAAGAATTGAGGTGATTTTTCGATCACATACCTGAACAAGTAAAGTCTAATGGACATTGTTTTATTGTTTTAATATACAATTGAATGATAAGGAATAAATCTTATATTTTTTCGGGTGATATGCAGGTTATCACCGATATTTTAGACGGTAAAACTTTTGATCAATGTGTTTTGCGCATTGATGAGTTTTACCGTCTAAAATTCGGTGATACCTGCATCACCCGAAAAAAATATAAGAATCATTTCTTGTGCTCTCTTAACACTGAAAAGCCAATAGTCTATTTTGTATTAGTTTGTATTATCAATTTGTCTGAAGATTCAGGACTGCCTAAAATGTCTTAAGACTGACTGGTTAAAATTCATATCGCTTTTATTTGTTGATTTCGATTTTCATGATTTTGATTAAAACGATAAGTAAAGTTATTTAAAGGTGAAGGTAAACAGTTCTGTACCTCAATTGATTGAACAAACTAATATGACATAGATTGTTGGAATCTTCATACAGTGTTGAGAAAGAGTTGAAGTCGCGGCCACCACGCCACGGTTGAAGAGAATCTACAACGATGAAGTGAGGGCGCATCTCGAGCTCGACATACATGTAACAACGACACAGCTAAATACCTGTGTTGACGCTGGTAATATTTGGCAAGATGTGGAAAGCATGCATATGGAGAAATTTTTACCATTTAGCTAATTTGCATGCCGCCATCTTGATTGCGAATTATCGGTCATTACGTAAAGAAATTAATAGAGAAAAATATTTAAAATTACAATTGTAATATGACCTCTGCATAAATACACGTTTCCAGCATCGCATTTCATTATCCATGGTCGCATTTTTTCAATAAAACAACTTTCGATGCAACTGGTAAAATATTCGGAGTTCCATTTCCAGATTTTAAGTTTGAAGCGGACGAGCCCCATTTCAATGCCAGCATTATAAAACAGCCACACACAATCTTTTGAAAATCACACAAAGTGCACTTCTCACTTCGAAAAAAGCCAAGGATATGAAACATGGGTCACTAATTCCAGCATCGGAAACGGAAATTGAGAGTGGCTTTTCCCGGAATATGTTAACAACTTATTTGAATTTATTTTCAAGAAAGTTCCTTTTCAAATTCAAAATCACCCGTTTTTGCATTTCTAGCCCACGGCATTGGGACCACCAAAGGGGGAAACTAAAACTTTAGAAAATGCAGCCATGCACATATAAAATAGAAATTCCTCCTGCTACATCATTGACATTTGTAATGACGTCAGGTAGGCCTAACAAGGATATCTTACAAAAATGCCCTATCAAAATTATTTCGATGATTTTGGAAAAAGTTGCATGCTTAATGATGTATTCATAACTTTAGATACGTCGTGGTACTAAGCTAGAATAATAGTTGGTAAGAATTCTCCATAGTGGTGACTTCTCCTTAACTGAAAAAGACAGGCCTTGCTTCTTGTCTTTACTATACTAGTGTACTTTTAATTGCTCCTTTAGATAGAGCTGTGATATTCTCAGCTGCACGTATAGGTCTTTCCTGTCAGGTGGTTCCGTTGCAGTATATTTCTCGCCGGGTACCTGGCTATAGGCATGGCTGTCTGTGCGAGTAATCCGGAAACGCGGCCCCGAACAACCGCCAAAATAACGTATCGCTCTTCATAATCATATCCATCGTTCGTTTGTTATTGAATTGCTAAATCCATGGATAACTCATTATTTATTTTCATACCAAGTTTATATATTTCAAAACCATTTGATATGCTGAACGGCTATTTTGTAGTAGCTTGTAGCGGACAGTTTAAAAAGAAACTTGTACCCTGTCTCTCTAAAGAGCTAGTGAGGCTTTTCTCGCATAATGTAGATTTCTATCTGATCACGCCAAATTAAAGCAACGTCGAGCGGGCTATTGTGTGCACCGCATACAGTACTGTTACCACTGATGACGAATTTTTCACTCATTTTGAGAGACGTTCACCATGCCGGTCTTGGCTTGGTGTTTTTTTTTAATTACAGTACGCGGCTATCAGCTACAATGTAAACTTTACCTTGATTGATTATTCTCTCTTTCTAATTTAGTTACATGTATATCTACAGGCAGGCGTAGGACTGATTTGGCAAAAGTGGGCGTGGCCAAACTAAAAAAAAAACAACATCACGGAAAGTGGGGGAGGGGCGGGACATCTAAAACTTTTCGTAGTGACTAGCCAGCAAAAAAAATACAAAGAAGCCCAAAAACAATCAAACGGTTTCCTTTGACATGCATGTGAAAGTGCGGGGGGTGCGGTCGCACAACTCTCATGGAAATTACTTTGATAAACGTGGGTCGGGGGGGCGGCGCCGCATCCACTTCTGTAACCATTATTGTAGACACAGCCAAAAAAACTAATAAGATTAAAAGGGCATATTCAACACACTGAAAGTGGGCGCGGGGGGGCACACTCCTTAAATTCCTGTTGTTTATGCCAGAAAAAGATATCTATTTCAGATAAAAAGTGGCGGGGCGGCAAAAACACTGCCCTTTGCCCCCCCTCTCCCCCCATTTTTGAAAGTCTAAAGGGGGGCATGTGCCCCCCCGCCCCCCCCTGCCCCCCCTGCGTCCTACACGGCTCCCTTGACAGCTATGATTTGAATCACACAGACACATTACTATTGTTACGAATGTCAGGATATAGGCTCTCTTGAGCTTTTATCTTCGTTTTAACTCTCTCATTTCTTTCCGCTCAGCACATAGTGGCCGATTCGCTTACTGGCATTCCCGTTGGAACACGTTTAAGCCTTGCAAAATATCGTGCTTTGGATCTCCAAGGATGCTCAATAAATATGTCACCATCATACCGCGTTCGGTCTTTGGACTGATAGTACTGGTCGTTTCAAGTCTGGATTCGTAGCCCACTTGGTATTCTTCGCTCTCATTAAAACCACACAGACGCGTACAATTTCTTGGAGGAAATCGGATTAGTCAATTTCGCGACCGACTTCACTTAGACACCATCGATTATGTGCTCGGCCACCCAAATCTGGACTTCAGCAGGCAATGTGACTGATTGTGACCATGTGCTGCGGATCAGAACACCGAAACAAGTTTCTGCGGAAAGAATTGGCACTGACATAAAAAACCAAAGCTAGAAACGCTCATGACTCAGAAAGGCAAGACGTTTTAATACGCGATTTTACGCTCTGCAACATGTATAAAGGCTGAGATATATAGCTCGCTATACGCAAGGTATGTACTCCTTAAATCACAAAAAAACCATTACAATCGTTCACTCGAGTAGTCTCCGGTCAAGCACCGCGCGAGTAACTCGCATTGTCCGTTAGCATTGGGCTATTTCACGCGCGGACTATATATCTGCAAAGGAGCGAGATTGACAGTACAGCCGAACTGCGCGACCACTTGGCCCTTGTCGAAGATGCGCTTAATATCTGATTCCTCAACGAACGTCCCTAAGGCACATAAAATGATGTAAATTCCTGCCTTTAATGAAAAAGCACCGTGAATTTTTTTTCTATTAGACAGTATGAAAAACCAACTGCTGAATTTTTTAGGGTTACACAACGCACTCCTATAAAACACTTTACGTAATTTCTAAACACACTCGATTTTGTATGTGTCTCTTTGCGGACTATGATTACGTTTAATACTTGGTGTTACTTTTTTTTCCATTTCATTCATAACACCCCCCCCCCCCGCCCACCCCCCCAAGAAAAAATCCACAAGGCCATTCGCTCGGCCCCACCTGGAGGTTCCTGCACTGAATCATTTCATCAGAGCTGATATTCTTTTGCTTAACAAAACACGTGCTGCAGAATTCCGTAGACTTCGAAAAGCCTCATATCTCCTCTTTTT
>CAJDSM010056766.1:4217-14805 GCA_903981925.1 Ostrea lurida | reverse complement strand
CAGGAATCCATACATGCTTCAAAATTTCCGAAAAATCGCCGCTCTTTGGAGCATAATTGCTAAAAAAAAAACATGCGAACACAAAAAAGGGTCAGATAAATTGTATGGACCTGTAGTTTGACTCTTTGTCAATATAACACTAACCTCCGAAACAGAATTCACCGAGTGTATACATTGTATCATCTTCACATCATTATAATATTACATACAATTTAGGACATGTTGATTTTTGGGTATCCTATATAATTAGTCTAATAGCCAATATTTACAATTAACATTGCCTGACAGAATGGATAAAAGTGTACCGGAGAGCATTTAATAATACAAAACCCGTAAACTGAAACAATATGAAGGACTGATCCTCTACATTGCAACAAAGAGTGGTTAATTTTAAGCAATCAAATTTATCTGCGTTAGATCTACAGTGAAAATAACAAGTCAATATGTGGGTACTTACCAAATCTATGAGCATCCACCTAGGCAAAGATAAGTAACTGCAACTCTTTATATATGTAAAGAAGCAAAGTATAACACTGATCAATCTCGAAAGTCCGTAATTATAATAAAATACAAGGCTGTTAAACTCTGCAAAAATCTTGTTGAAAGCAAGCTGTCTCGATAAAGAAAAAAAGATCATACACAGAAACAAGCTCTTTGCGTTCATTCGAATATTTTAGCCATAACGCTAACATGCATCGTTGGAATATAGGAATTTTGAACATGAAATTCATGAGGTAGTTGTGACAATGGAGTAAAAGTGAAATCAGTCCAGTTTGCCTAAAGTATAGAGTTAGTTAATTTTACCGTTTAACGTAGATTCTTCTATGTCTTGATATTGACTTTTAATCTAAACACAAATATAATTTTCAGTGGTCAGCAAAGCTACTTAAATACACAGAAATGATAATTTATATGGCTTATTGATCTATTACACTATCGCTTTAATCAGCCTATTAAATTCGATTCATTGAGTAATTAAAAAAACAGAGTTGTTGCGCGAGTGAGCGATGCATGTACGTGTACGAATTGTACACGTACCCGTTTGAAATCGACCCCACTTCTTCTTTTAAGGTAATCTCTCATAATCAGTAGAATTCGACTAAACAAGTGATTCGCTGCTGATGAATGCATTTGACTTCTTTCGTATAACTTAGCTGTATTAGATCTAGATAAAACTTAATTTAGAATTTATGATTGCGTGAGTGTATGAGAATCTGTGAGCGGATGTTATACTTATTATATAGTGGAGTATTTCTTCAAAAATAAAGATACTTGTATTTTTTCTCTTCTATGTGTCAAAATTATAAAGTTATCAAACATAGTAAAGTCTTATCCAAATCTAGATTCTGATTACGTTTAAACGATCTTACCTTCGCCTATTGTATTCAAAAACATGACAACCATCTTGAACGCCACCTAACGTAAATCAGAGTTTCATATTTCAGTAAATCGCATTCAACCATAAAGATTAATTGCCGGTTTTTTTTTAATATTAATATTTCTTTGAGAAATAGGTTGAGTAAAAATCCAGTTGTTATATCGTGCGGTATTTCTTACTACCAACTCTTTATCAGATTGGAAGAACACTTCCCGTTCACGGCAAGATTATCCATACGAAGGCCGATATTCCCTCTTATGCGAGAATAACAGTACCAAAACACGGGTGAATTTTTTCGCAGTTTTCCCGTACAGTGTTACATGTATTTGTTATGTAGAATAATAAGGGAAGAATGTCGGGCCATGTGGTAATTCGCTACATGTACACTTTTCATGCTTCGTTTAACTACTTTCATACATGTTCTCTGATAGCATATGCTTAATAATGAAGTTATTTATTTCAGGTATGTATGTTACTGACTCCGAAATGGTTTTTCTTATTTGGATAACTACGTAACTTGCACAGTTTCAAGAAGACTTTGAATGTTAACTCTGACTCGGCTTTCCATCTTCTTACAAAAATAAAAATGACAACAGTAACAGATGTTTAAACGGTAATCATAGTCCCAAACACACATACAAAATCGAGATGTTAGGGCAAGCGGACCTCCGACCAAAGCAGAAGACAGGATCGGGTTCCATGGAGGAGTAAGCATCCTCTGTTGAACGGCTCACAACTATGACCGCATTCGAAACAACAGTAAACGGGGATTACTCGTCGTCAAATCTAGTACGAAAATGACAGTTAACCAAAGGTATGAAACAAATCAGTCAAATTGAATCTAGGTGATAATTTGTGACATCGCAAACAGGTACATTATAGCGACCGTTGAATATTGCGAAATTGATGACTTAACCGAGATTCGTTTATAACCCCTGCAACATCAACTTTATTAGTTAGTAGTTGGCCTCGCTTTAAACAAATCTATCGATACGGCATGGCATGCCCTGCGTATCGAATCAACTGAGAGACATGCACACCGAAGCAGGTTTGATAGTGTACAAACTGTTGCATCCAATAAAGAATTGAGCCAACTCAGAAGAGCAAAAGATCATGCTAATTTGCAATTTTTTACGGAAAAAACACATCGGGCGTATAAATATATAAGTAATGCTGTTTATTGAACAGGTCGTACATAATTTTATTCGATCATTGCGATTAGTTATGCATGAGATATTATCCCTTATAAAATCCGCAAGGTTTTCTATTTTTATGTGTTTCTTAATAATAGGAAAAGTAACTGCATCTGGAAAAGCAAATTATTACACATCAATGCCATTTCATCTTCTTTAGAAAGAACGACATTCCCGGCTACCGTAGTAAATTTGCCGTTCCGAAGACTTCAAATCGAGGGTATTAATGCCACAACCTCTTACACACAAATTTCTCAATTATTTACTTTTTCAATTTTCTTATGTTATTTGACTGCTTTATCAATATGTCTCAAATATTTCAACAATATTGCCAAAATTAATCATTTATTGACCAATTCATCATCACATCTATCATATGACATGATTGACCAATGTCATTAAAGACAGTTTTTGTGAAAAAGATGTTGAGTCATACCTAAATCTTATATTAAAAAATATCATTTGCGTGGATAAAATACACTAGGTAAAGATACAGTGTGTGACTTTTTCAAAAATATCATATAAATTACAAGAATATCAATGGTAAAATCTTGTAATTTGCGATACGTGGTTTTGGCATTTAGGAACTCAAAATTACTTAATTGTTTTCTCAGTTTCTAAACACGCAGATTGATTTAATGCCATATCTTAAATACAATCTAAGTTCCCAGCTGTGCTGCAGTGTAGTAATGGAGATTGGTTCTTATCTGGCAAGCATGATCTCAGGAGGGACATCAAGAATATTCAGTGTTGCAATAGCTTAGTTTTACTCTGGACAAGCAAACACACGTGCTGGATGAACGTTTTGTGAAATAAATATGAAAATACTGTGTTTTACGAAGATAAATGGCTAAGTAATTAGTTCTGTTTCCGCCCTGGGTATAATTTTAAGGTATTTAAATGACAAAGATAAGTTTTAATTTTAAAGGTGAAGCAGTATTACAACCACTGGAATGATGTTCCTATTGTAATACTTATTCTCTGCATGTTTCACTGATCTAAGCTTGTGCTTACTTTCTATTATAATCATAGTTAATTACTATGAAAAATTTGATATTTACAGGAATAAATTAATGCAAATGGGAATGGAATGAGGAGAAGTTTGAGATGACTCAATTGTTAAAAAAGATACTTTCTGGAAGAGAGTGATGTAGTGAATCACTCACATAAACGTGATGCTAGTATCTTGACTATCAAAAATAGTACAAAAACATCAAAGAACAGAGAAACTTATCAATATTATTGAAAATCAAAGCTGTAAAAGTCCCATCCAAAGCGAAAAGAAAAAAAAACGTATCAAGAAAAACAAAACTAATCAAGAAAGGTCGGACAGTGAATACAGCAGTAGTCGCACAACATCCCCTTGCAAATATTCTCAAGGACAACAAAAACGTGACTACGTGTGGGGAAAAGTGTGCAGTCATACAGTCAGTCTGTGAGTGAACAGTGGGGGTGAAGTGGAATAGCAGTGAGGACTCCTACAAACACAAAACAAAAATGGATCAAAATTCCTCTGATTCGGAGTTTGAAGGAAGCAATATGGAGTTTCTATCTAAACACCAAAGAGCATCAAAGGAAACACACAAACTTTAACAAAGTCTTTGACACTTCTGTTACTAACAGTAAGACCAAAACAAAAAAAGAAATTTGCCAAGAATCAAAGCTTATAAATGCATTGAAAACTAATAATCATCATACCAAAAAGCAGTGATGGGCTACTGATTTTTTTAAAGGCAGCATTGCTTCACCTTTTCTTTGATAGTGATAGAAAGTTAAGACAATTACCTCTGTGATCTAATTATGATTAATATGCAGAGGAGTAAATAAGGATTTCTCCTCAATCTACCCCCGACGCAGCGAACAAGACTAACTGTATGTGGACTTTCAGCTGAAAGTCGATTATAAGAGGGAAGTGTAGGGACAAACAAAGCAGCAGACATTCCACCTTGCTTTGCTGATTATTACATGTTTCACATTTTTTCAAGCTCAGAAGCTTCTGTTCTTGGACATGTAAACTTACTATACACACTCTAAGGATACATCCACCCAACAATGGTCAACAGTTATCAGAATGGCAAGACAAAACATTCCTAAAACGTTGTCTCCTTAGTCATGAAGAAGAAAGTCCAGGCACAGACATTGAAGTACAGCTAAGTTTAGACCAATGGAATAAGATCAGCTGGACTACACATGAAGTAATTCCGTTTCATAAAGGAAGAATCCCGATAACATCCTTTTCAAGCATGATTTAAGGAAAGATTTCAGAAAAATGAGAATTTGTGGTAAAATGGAAAACGAGGGAGACCAGAAGAGACAACTAAAATCACCCGAAGAAAATACAGTGGAAGGCGCTTATATCACTGCAAAAAGGAAGAAGTATTGAACTTATGCAAAACAAAAGTACAAGAGTTTACCATCCAGCAACAACGTCGCTGATCGGCTGGCGGAATCTGATGCTGATGAAGATTAAGTGACAGTGAAATTGAATAAACGTTTCTTATTTGTACTGTTACGAGTTAACATTTGTAATATACATTGAGTTGAGACAGGTAATTACACGGTAGCTATCATAGCGTGGTATTATCTTTCATTCAATTTATTGCTAATACGTTTTTGTGCCTCATATTCTTTTATTCATATTGTAAAGTGTAATGCCACAAGTAATTATATTTGGGTAATTGTTTGTAAAATGGTGATAGCTACATTTCATCTCTGTTACTACAAAAACCATATCCACGCATCTTGTCTTATTCCTTTTATCCCACAACATAGTTCATATATATATTATATATTAGAATGCAAAAACAGCGCATGTTTGTGTACTTTGTTTTATCACCTACTGATTCATTTCAGTTATGTTATTTACACCAGCTACAACAACGTATCTCCAGAAAATGATGTTTAGTCACTTCTTGTCCTAACCACATAAATCAAATTCATCAGTGCCACAATGACGTATCATAGAATGCAAGCTTTATGCATACATTTTCCCTTTAATAAAAAACATTTGCTTCAGACCATAAAACCCCTATACATTTGAAAGCAATTTACAGGTATTTCTTGTAACTATTAAGATAAAAATTAGTAGCATTAAGTACATAATGATATACTCCATTCCTTTGAACCGAAAAAATAATTTTTGCATGCATTTTGGTATTTTTAATTTTGATTCAAACTTTGTCGGCCATTTCTGTAAAATGAGTATATCGGCGATAAGTGGTTGTGGCATTAACCCATCGAAATGTTTAAATGATGGTCATGTTGTATGGAAATAAATATTTGTTAGTAGTTTAGTTCATTGTAACTGTGTGGAACTAAATCGAGGCAAGCTACTTACAGACAAGTTGTGTGTTGCAGGGGTTCCAACAGTCACGTTTAAAGGCAGCATTTCGTAAATTCTATGGTCGTTATAAACAATTTAGTTTACCAATATGACCTATCATTGAGTCAAATGCTGTCTGATGTGTTTCATAGCCATTGTTAAGCCGTTTTTCACACACTGATTTGACTACGGATTGTTCCGTTTACCTGATCAAGACTATGGGCTCACGGCGGGTGTGACCGGTCAACAGGGATGCTTACTCCTCCTAGGCACCTGATCCCACCTCTGGTGTGTCCAGGGGTCCGTGATTGTCCAACTCTTGTTTTGTATTCTATTTAGGACTTACGAGATTGATCACTATTTGTTATCTTTGCCTTTACATTGTAGCACGTGATCTTTATTTCCTTGCACTGACGAAGATCTAAAAGGACATTGTAACCAAAATGTTTCATTTTAAACTGAAATGGAAATAAAATATTGTTAGTAGTTTAGTTCATTGTAACAATCTACTTGCAAGACAGCCTCCCTTTTCACGTCCTTTCTCAAGAGGCAGCTGGTGTGAACTAAATTTTCAGTACAATGCCTTATATAAAGAGAATTCATACCTTAAAAAACGATTTCCACGAGATTCCCATTCTTGTTCATAAGCACAACAAAAATTACCAAGAAGAGATGGGTGACTTTATTGAGCGGAGTGCCTATTCACGACTCAGGGTACCGATTGCGAATGCGGGAGTTTAAAATCCGCATTCATTTTACCCTGTATTTACAATAAATACAGTACCGTTCTAAAATGCTACCGGTATTCAAAATACATGCATGAAAAAAAAAATACATAGATCATGCATCCAAATCAGAATATTTAATCAGAATCATCGTCAGAATTGTTTCACAGGCCGCAGTCATGTATTTCAAGACATTAAGCGGTTATTCAACACTCGCATGATTACATTTGATGTCTTGGAGTACACTTTGGTTGCATAGGTTGCTCTACATCCTCAGACTCAATGTGAATCATGCGAGATGTTGATAAACCCGCTTTCATTATGTCTTGAAATACATGATGCGGGACCTGTTGAAAACAAATTCTGACGATTGATTTCTCGATTAAATATTCTCGCTTTGATTCGCATTGATCTATGTACTTTTTATTGTTCATACTGACTGTATTTTTGAAATAACCGCTAAGTCATTTTAGAACGGTACTGTATTTATTGTAAGATACTTACAGGTAATGAATGATGCGATTTTCAAAACTCCCGATTCGCAATACGGTTACCCTTGAGTCGTGAATCAGGCACTCCGCTCATGAAGTCACCCATTTCTTTGGCTAAATGTTTTGTGGTGCTTAATGAAACAAGAATGGAATCTTCCGTGGAAGAATCGTTTCGTTTAAGGTTATGACATTCTTTTAATATAAAGTGCATCTGATACTGAAAATTTAGTTCCACACAGCTGCCTCTTGAGAAGGACGTGAAAAGGGCGAGGCTGTCTTTTGCAAGTAGATTGTTACAATAACTTAAACACTACTAACAATATTTTATTTCCATTACAGTATTAAAATGAAACATTGTTGGTTACATGTGCCTTTAGATCTTCTGTCAGATGGCAAGGAATAAAGATCACGTTGCCTACTATGTAAAGGCAAAAGATAACAGAATATGATCAATCTCGTAAGTCCTAAAAGAATACAAGAAAACAAGAGCTTGGAATCACGGGACCCTGGACACACCAGGAGGATTGGATCGAGGTGCCTAGGGGAGTAAGCATCCCTGTTGACCGGTCAACACCCGCCGTTGAGCCCATAGTTCTGTGACAGGGTAACGGAACATCCGTCGCAAAACCAGTGTGTGAAAAAAACGGGTCTTAACACATGCTATGAAAACAATCAGACAGCATTTGACTCAATGTAGGTTACATATTGGTAAACTAATGTTTAACGACCATAGCATTCGAAATGCTGCCTTAAACTGACTGTTGGACCCCTGCAACAAACAACTTACGCTCTACTTGTCTGTAAGTAGCTTGCCTCGATTTAGTTCCACACAGTTACAATGAACTAAACTACTAACAATATTTATTTCCATAAACAATGACCATCATTTAAACATTTCGATGGGTTAATGCCACAACCACTTATCGCCGATATACTCATTTTACAGAAAATGGCCGACAAAGTTTGAATCAAAATTAAAAATACCAAAATGCATGCAAAAATTATTTTTTCGGTTCAAAGGAATGGAGTATATCATTATGTACTTAATGCTACTAATTTTATCATTAATAGTTACAAGAAATACCTGTAAATTGCTTTCAAATGTATAGGGTTTTATGGTCTGAAGCAAATGTTTTTTATTAAAGGGAAAATGTATGCATAAAGCTTGCATTCTATGATACGTCATTGTGGCACTGATGAATTTGATTTATGTGGTTAGGACAAGAAGTGACTAAACATCATTTCTGGAGATACGTTGTTGTAGCTGGTGTAAATAACATAAACTGAAATGAATCAGTAGGTGATAAAACAAAGTACACAAACATGCGCTGTTTTTGCATTCTTAATATTATAATATATATATGAACTATGTTGTGGGATAAAANGGTTTTGTAGTAACAGAGATGAAATGTAGCTATCACCATGTTACAAACAATTACCCAAATATAATTACTTGTGGCATTACACTTTACAATATGAATAAAAGAATATGAGGGCACAAAAACGTATTAGCAATAAATTGAATGAAAGATAATACACGCTATGATAGCTATCCGTGTAATTACTGTCTCAACTCAATGTATATACAAATGTTAACTCGTACAGTACAAATAAAGAAACGTTTATTCAATTTCACTGTCAGCTTAATCTTCATCAGCATCAGATTCCGCCAGCCGATCAGCGACGTTGTTGCTGGATGGTAAACTCTTGTACTTTTGTTTTGCATAAGTTCAATACTTCTTCCTTTTTGCCAGTGATATAAGTCGCCTTCCACTGTATTTTCTGGGGTGATTTTTAGTTGTTCTTTCTGGTCTTCCTCGTTTTCCATTTACCACAATTCTCATTTTTCTGAAATCTTCCTTAAAATCATGCTTGAAAAGGATGTTATCGGGATCTTCCTTTATGAAACGGAATTACTTCATGTGTAGTCCAGCTGATCTTTATTCCATTGGTCTCAACTTAGCTGTACTTCAATGTCTGTGCCTGGACTTTCTTCTTCATGACTAAGGAGACAACGTTTTAGGAATGCTTTGTTCTTGCCATTCTGATAACTGTTGACCATTGTTGGGGGATGTATCCTTAGAGTGTGTATAGTAAGTTCTATGTCCAAGACAGAAGCTTCTGAGCTTGAAAAAATGTGAACATGTATAATCAGCCAAAGCAAGTGGAAGCATGTCTGCTGCTTTGTTGCTCCATACACCATTCCCTCTTAGTAAATCGACTTTCATGCTGAAGTCCATCAACAGTTAGTCTTGTTCTGCTGCGTCGGGGGTAGATGAAGAGGAGAAAAATCCTATTTACTCCTCTGCATTATTAATCATAATTATGATCACAGAGGTAATTGTCTTAACTTTCTATCACTATCAAAGAAAAGGTGAAGCAATGCTGCCTTTAAAAAAAAACAGTAGCCCATCACTGCTTTTGGTATGATGATTATTAGTTATCAATGCATTAAGCTTTGATTCTTGCAAATTTCTTTCTTTTGTTTTGTCTATACTGTTAGTAACAGAAGTGTCATAAGACTTTGTTAAAGTTTTGTGTTTTCCTTTGATGCTCTTGGTGTTTAGATAGAAACTCATATTGCTTCCTTCAAACTCCGAATCAGAGGAATTTTGATCCATTTTGTTTGGTTTGTAGGAGTCCTCACTGTCATATTCCACTTCACCCCCACTGTCACTCACAGACTGACTGTATGACTGCACCTTTTCCCCACACGATGTCACGTTTTTGTTGTCCTTGAAATATTGCAAGGGGATGTTGGCACTACTGCTGTATTCACTGTCCGACCTTTCTTGATTAGTTTTTGTTTTCTTGATACGTTTTTTTTTCTTTTCGCTTTGGATGGGACTTTTACGTCTTTGATTTCAATAATATTTGATAAGTTTCTCTGTTCTTTGATGTTTTTGTACTATTTTGATAGTCAATTATGTCACACGTTGATGATTCACTACATCCACTTTCTCCAGAAAGTATCTTTTTAACAATTGAGTCATCTCAAACTTCTTCCTCATTCCATTCCATTTGCATTCATTTATTCCCTGTAATATCAAATTTTTGTTTCATAGTCAATATATTATTAATTAGAAGAGCACACGTAGATCAGTGAAACATGCAGAGAATTAAGTATCACAATAGGAACATATTCAGTGGTTGTAATACTGCATTCACCTTTAAAATTAAAACTTATTTTGTCATTTAAATACCTTAAAATTATACCCAGAGCGGAAAACAAACTAATTACTTACCATTTATTCTTCGGTAAAATCACAGTATTTTCATATTTTTATTTCACAAAACGTTCATCAGCACGTGNAATGTCCAGTGGCTCCACATTTAAAGCATTTATAAAGTTTATATTTACATGTATCTGGATTATGTTTTTCTCCACATCGAAAACATGTTGNCAGAGTAAAACTAAGCTATTGCAACACTGAATATTCTTGATGTCCCTCCTGAGATATGCTTGCCAGATAAGACCA
>CAJDSM010056763.1:60-18675 GCA_903981925.1 Ostrea lurida | reverse complement strand
GCAAACTTCTGAAGAAAGCAAAATAAGTATGGTTGTCTTTCTCCTGTAGGTGTCAAATACCTTGGAATAAAATTGAATTTATGATGTTCTTTTATAAGATATAGTAGACGCCCGGGGCTAGTGAACAATAATAATCACCCTGTAGTATGTATGTACTAATGCTTAAAAAGGTCATTTCAAACCCGGACTGTACTTTTCATTAGATAGTAGTTGCAATTTACTTGATTCAAAGACACATCCGGTGTTTTCTTGCATTAACAGAGATCAGGAATGAATCTGAGAGTGAAATCAAACTTAGACCTCAGGAGACCAGAAAGGTATGTACTGCATGTATCTAGTGTAATCAACAGCAGTTTAGTATTTTGATCTTACAAATATGGTACAAAATGTATTTTAATATGGAGACCCTATTTTATATCATAAATCCTCTATTGTGCTGTTGTTAATTTTGTGGTTCTATAAAATTTGCAGTACCAGTAACTTTGTTTCATTGACACTATTTGATGGGTTTATTTTACTTCTACAACATTCTTTATGTCATGTATTTATCAAAGTTACTATGATGTCGTGCATTTTTATGCCCTTCCCCCTCCCCCCCCCCGGTATCTTCAATTCGGGGGCATATAGTTTTTAGCTCACAAGGTTTCAGTGAGCTAGTTTCTGATCAGCCTTTTGTCGTTTCGTCTTGCCGTTGCTGTATACTTATCACATTTCAACTTTCTCTCAAGAACGCTGGGCCAAATTCAAATCAAAGACTATGTAACAATAATCTATTCAATTGGGGAGCGAATTCAAGTTTTTCAAATGGGCACGCAGGCCCCAATCAAAGGGGGATAATAACCGAAATCAAAGAATAGGGTGTGTCATTTAAAATATTCTTCATCAAGAACCACTGGGCCAGAAAAGCTGAATTTAATGAAAGCTTCCTGATCAATGGAGATTCAATTTTGTTCAAATCCTGACCCCGGGGGTACGAATGAGACGCAATAGGAGAGATAAGTTTTCATGTGAAATATAGCGGAAAAGCTTTAAAATCTTTTTATCATCTAGACACAGAACACAGGCGCAGAAACAGCCTGAAATTTATTTGAAACGCTCCATTAGAACATAGCACGGGATTCATTGTTTCAACACTCATGACTCCCGGGGAGGTACTATGGGATTACACAAATAGGGGATCAAAAGTTGTACATGAAAAAATGAAGAATCTATTAAAAAGCCTGTCTTTCCGAAACCGCTGGCCAGAAAAGCTGAACACTTATAATAATGAAAGCTCTGATTATAGTTGGAAGATTCAAGTTTTGTTTCCATACAAGGATATCCCGGGGTATGAATGTGGGCAATATTAGGGCATCACACAGATAAGCTTACTCCGGATATAATGAAATCAGGGACCAACCTTTTTCTTTCAATATAAACCAAATTTCAAATAATAACGAAATTAGGACATTGTGACGCCTAGAGGACTTAGTAAATTTAGGTCCAATGACAACATTTTCTTTTTTGGGATAGTAGTTTCTGAATGATAATTACCATCTTCCAAGCTGTAAAAGATGTTATAGCCCCAGTGTTTCATATATACTCTTGATGCTCAGTGAAAACTAATCAAGTGAAAAATTGAATTAATACCTCCTGTACCTGTTGTGTAATTATGTGTTATCAACCATTGACAATGCTCCGGCTGAGGGACTCAAATACTAACGTTTATAAACAACACATTATCACCTCAGCGGTCTGAGATTGGTTTCAATATAAGCGATATTTCAATTGTGCGATTTCAATTTAACGAATTTTATTTGCAAAGAAAATGAGAGACTGAAGTTGGGGATTTACTTTTATTTCAATATAATGATATTTCATAAGTTAAAGCGATTTAATGCAAGTGGGTAACTGTATATTGGGAAAATCTTTTTAAAGAATCGTCTTCTCAAGAACCATGGGACAAATTGAAACAATATTAACAAAAGCTTCCTGATGTAGGGTAGATCCAAATTTGATCAAGATCATACTCCCAGGGTCAGGATGGGCACAATATGGATCAAAGTTTTGCATAAAATGTTCTTCTCCAGAAACCACTGGTCAGTTTAAGGAAACTTGAAATTCTCTGTTTAAATCACCTCTGCTGAGCCAGGCCAAGTACATCAGGTGAGCGGTGTGACCCTGGCTTTTGTCTAGAAATGTTCATTGGTTATTGTGTACTGAGCGCATTATTAGAACATGTTCTATGTTATTGTGTTATTTGTGTTGTAAAGGTGTATTTTATTAGAACATGTTTATTGGGTTATGTTATTGTAGTTGTAGAGGTGTATTTATTAGAACATGTTCTATTGGGTTATTGTGTTGTAGAGGTGTACTTTTAGTTAGAACATGTTCTATTGGGTATATTATTGTGTTGTAGTATACATTTATTAGAACATTGCTTATTGGAGTTATTGTGTTGTAGAGGTTGTGCTTACTTTAGAACATGTTCTATTGGTTATTATGTTATTGTGTTGTAGAGGTGTGCTTTTTAGAACATGTTATATTTGTATTATGTTATTGTGTGTAGAGGTCACTATTTATTAGACATGTTCTATTGGGTTATATGTTATGTGTGTAGAGGTTGCTTTATAAACAAGTTATGATTATTATGTTATGTGTTGTAGGTTACTTTATTAGAATTCATTGTTATGATTATTGTGTTGTAGAGGTGTATTCTTATTAGAAATGTTCTATTGGGTTATTGTGTGTTGAGTGTGCTTACTTACGACTGTCTTTGATAAATTATGATGGATATTGAAATGTTATACATGTTCTAGTAGTGTAAACAATCCTGAAAGCTTTATAAAATTTAATTTTAACAGAGGTCCAGATATTTTTTATCGATGATGAGTATAGTCTTTGTTTTGTATAAATGAATACATGAAAATGTTTGTAACATTCATTTAGAAAACACTTTGGTGTACAAAATAATGTTATCAGGTCACCTGAGTAAACTCAGGTGACCTATTGGCATTGGGTTTTCGTTCGTCGTCGTCCGTCGTGCGTCGGTCCGTTACAATTGATACTTTTAACTCTCTTCTTGATAACATAAGTCCAATCTTTCAAATTGGTAGAAGTATCTTTGGGACAGAGGGCAAATAAATTGTGAATTCAGGTCCCTTGCACCCCTGGGGCCTTGGGGGCGGGGCAAAAACTGCCCAAAAGTGACCAATTTTCAAAAATTTCTTCTTTACAACCGACATGTCTGAGAGAACCAAATAGCATAGTGGATGTAGAGCAGGAAGGCTTTACCAAAATTGAAATTTGGTGGTCCTGGGGTAAGGGGTTCTGACCCAGGGCGGCCAAATTGTACTAATGTTGTTAACAATTGAACACTTTTAACTCTTATTTATAACCCACCAGTCCATTCCTTTTTCAAAATTTGGTAGACATCTTTGGGACAAAGGGCACATAAATTGTAAATTATTCAGGTCTCTTGCATCCCTGGGCTGGGGCGGGGGCATAAAACTGCCAAAAGTACCAATTTTCAAAAATCTTCTCCTTATCAACTGTACAGGTCTGAGAGAAATCAAATGCATAGTGATATAGAGCAGGAGGTCCTTTCACAAAATTGTTAAATGTTGGTGATCCTGGGTAGGGGTTCTGACCCAGGGCGGGGGCCCAAACTTGGTAACATAGTGGTTTAGTATGTAAACATTTGAAAAACATCTTCCTTTAATGCTATTGATATAATTGGTGAAACTAAAAGAATATTTTGAATAAGCAGGGGGCTTTTATCAAAATTTGTAAATTTCATGATCCTAAGGGGTAGGGGTTTATGGTAATTGGGTGGGGCCATAAATGGTCATTGATAAATGTGTTAACAATTGACATTTTTAACTTCTCTTTGATAACCACAGTCAATTCTGTTTCAAATTTGGTATGAAGCATGCCTTGGGACAAGGGGCGACCATAAATTGTAATTTTCAGATCTCTTGTTACCCTGGGGCCATTGGGGTTGGGGAGAACTGCCCAAAAGGTGACCAAATTTCAAAACATCTTCTTCTTACATTTACTGCACATTGTCTGAGAGAAACCAATGTATAGTGATGTTAGGCAGGAAGGCCTTTACCAAATATTGTATTTGGTGATTCCCCGGGTAAGGGTTCTGACCCAGGGCGTGGTGGGGGGGGCAACTGTACATAGTGTCTTATATGTAAAGCATTTGAAAAGCATCTTTTTCAATGCTTTGATTTATGTTGAAAGTAATGACATATTTGGAATGAGAAGGGAGCTTTTGTCAGAATATAATACCCCCTGCAATAAGTTGGGGGGGGGGGGGGTGGGGGGGGGTGCCGTGTGTTACTGAATCAAGTTGTCTGTCCAATCCGTCTGTAGGCAGAATGGTTCCCATGCAGCCTTTTTAGTGTTAGCCGTTCTACAAAGAGTCACCATATCATGCATATGGTCTAACCTATTGCATTTGGGTCAAAGGGCAAAGGTCAAGCACACTGACATCGAAGTAGCGATATTGTGTCTGGGCTAAGAGAATTATCCATTTTTGCCTAGAGTCAACTATAACATATATTGGGAAAGATTTTATATATGGTTTCTGGGTTCCAGAGCATATCTTTCTCTACTAGAGTCACTAATATGATACATATATACTCATGAGAGAAGATATGTTCTTTATCATTTTTTTTGGGTCAAAAGGTCAAGAGGCAAGTGACATTGGACACAATAAGTAGCAGTATATTTTCCAGGCTCTTCAGCATTAACCTTTCCGCCTAGAATCACCATGATTTCATACACATGAATCAACCATGGGTCAAAGATTCTCTATTGAATTTTGGGTCAAAAGGTAAAGGTAAGCTCACTGGACATTAAAGTACAATATGGTTTTCATTTAAAATTCCTTGAACAATCTTGTGAGATTGAAAGATAATCTTGTGTATATGAATAGGATCATATGCATATATTGAAGATATTAACATGTGAACAAAAATACTCGTATTGAGACTTAAGAAATGCAAATATGAGACCTCGCCTGTGTGGGCTATGATACTCAGGTTGACGCTTACGGTTAAGGCCTGTGGGCCTCTTGTTAAACAGTGGACTGTGTGTTTTATGTTTTTATTGATTTTGCAGATTGATTTCAGCACAAAGAACTATCTGGCTCCATTGACAACTGTAAGTCGTTTTGGTATATTCTGCATTTTATGTATGAGATTTTTATGTCCCCATGATCGAAGATCGGGGACAAAACCTTTCAATTAGTACCAAAAATGTTTACCTCCTGAACTTTACCTTGAACTTCGACCTACTTTTCAAAAACTTTAACATTGGCCATAACTTTTGAATGGCAAAAGATAGGGTTTTCATATTTCACTTGTGTATTCCTTATGACTAGCCCTTTCAACTGGTGACAAAATTTTTGACCTCATGACCTTGACCTTAAAATTTGACCTACTTTTAAAAACTTTAACATTGGCCATAACTTTTGAATGGCAAAAGATAGGGTTTTCAAATTTCACATGTGTATTCCTTATATTGAACAGATTAAGAATAATGAAATGCCATCCCCAAAAACATGCATTTCTTTCAAATCATGGAAAGTTTACTTCACAAAATTCAATCATTTTACACTGGTCAATGAGTGTATAAAGCCTTAATTTATATATATTGGACCCTATTACATGTAAAGTTTAAATCTTGTATAGTTTGCAACAACGATTTGTTTTTAATCTCTATTTCTTGTGTCTTTGTATAGGTTGGCAATCTTCCTTTTCGAAGGATCTGCAAGACATATGGAGCAGACATCACATGTAGCGAAATGGCAATGTCCTTGAACCTTCTTCAAGGTCAGGCCTCTGAATGGGCTCTATTGAAGAGACATGAGAGTGAGGATTTATTTGGGGTTCAGGTAATAAGAAAATATTTGTAATGTACTCTGTGTCCTTATGCAAATTTTAGAGCAATCCAATACCATTAAGGTTTGAAATTATGGTCAAATACCTGCATGGTGAATCATTTGCATGACAATAACTTGATGACCTTCCAGACATGTGGAGGTTTGTAAAGGCTTGTGCGAGTCAGTCAGCGGTTATTGTATGCGTGTGACAAAACACAAAAAGTATGATCCCTAGTGAAGCAAGGGATTTACAGTGATCCATTTGTCCACTCGTTTGTTCGTTTTTCTGTTTGTTCAACAGAATTCTGTGAAACTTTCTGGGATTCTTTGTTACATAATGCCATTTTGCACCTTCTATTTGAAATTTTGATCTGAATGATTTTATACCTACAGGGTAAGGAGGGGGTTGTATCACTAGAATCAGCAAGAAACTTTTGACTTGGCACCGCGTAACTAGGTATATAATATAAGGTACATTAACTGAGGCTCTAACTTGTTGGAGTACGCATCACTATGATATCTAGTTTATATTTATTCCTGCTCCTGATTATGTTATTGTACATAGTTTCTTGTCTCTGTTCAATGATTGTTACTGTAGACTGGTTCTCGGCCCTACAGATTTGTGGTGGTGTATGTGACTTGTTATTGTAGACTGGTTCTCGTCCCTACAGATTTGTGGTTTGTGACTAATTAAATTGTTACTGTAGACTGGTTCTCGGCCCTACAGATTTGTGGTGGTGATGTGACTTGTCACTGTAGATTGGTTCTCGTCCCTACAGATTTGTGGTTGTTTGTGACTTGTCACTGTAGACTGGTTCTCGTCCCTACAGATTTGTGGAATGTAATGTGACTTGTTACTGTAGATTGGTTCTCGGCCCTACAGATTTGTGGTGGTTTGTGACTTCTGTCCCACTGGTAGAGGCTGGTTTCTTGGCCTACAGATTGTGGTGGTTTGTGACTTGTTCACTCGTAGACTGGTTCTCGTCCCTACAGATTTGTGGTGGTGTAATTGACTTAAATTTCACTGTAGATTGGTTCTCGTCCTACAGATTTGTGGTGGTGTATGGTGACTTGTTACTGTAGACTGGTTCTCGGCCTCAGATTTGTGGTGGTGTATGTGACTTAATTGTCACTGTAGATTGGTTCTCGTCCCTACAGATTTGTGATGGTTTGTGACTTGTTACTGTAGACTGGTTCTCGTCCCTACAGATTGTGGTGGTGTATGTGACTTGTCACTGTAGACTGGTTCTCAATCCTACAGATTTGTGGTGGTTTGTGACTTGTTATAGTCTCGTTCAACCAGACACTCGGTTGTCACGCAAATCTCGACGAACAGAGAGTCTGGTAAAGACCCGCGATAATAACTGTTACTGCTAGGGAGCGCTAATTCAGTTTCGGTTTGGAATCTCCCCCAAAAACACAGTCAATTCCGAAAGATTTGATGTTGATTAATTAATACTTCATTAGTGATACTTATTAGGAAAAATTACCAATACAACAGAAAAACCGGATCGCTGTCAACTGGAAATCATACTTTCACTTTGCCCTCCAAAGTAATTTTGGTAAAATTAAATACGCAAACGGTTTTATCATGTCCCGTAGGTAGAACAACTAATAAATCCTTTTCTCTTCTATCATTTTATATTTCTAAACACTCTACTTGTAAATCCTCACACTTAAACGTCACTCTTCAATCTATTACAGCTTTCTTCGATAGTCGTTATTTTCGATTGTGGCCTGATCAGCCAATCAAATCACATACCAGGATTCTGGTAAGCCTCGTTTTGACGTTACAAACGTTTTCGCGTATCTTTACCAGACTCTCGGTTTACGGAGATAGCCGAGCGTCTGGTTGCACGAGACTAGACTTGTTACTGTAGACTGGTTCTCGTCCCTACAGATTTGTGGTGGTTTGTGGACTTGTACTTACTGTAGACTGGTTTCTCGTCCTACAGATTACTGTAGAGCTGGTTCTCATCCTACAGATTTGTGGGGGTGTATGTGACTTGTCACTGTAGACTGGTTCTCATCCCTAACAGATTTGTGGTGTACGTATGTGACTTGTACTGTAGACTGGTTCTCTCCCTACAGATTTGTGGTGGTTTGTGACTTGTTATGTAGACTGGTTCTCGTCCCTACAGATTTGTGGTGTATGTGACTTGTTACTGTAGACTTGGTTCTGCGTCCCTACAGATTTGGTGGTGGTTTGTGACTTGTTACTGTAGACTGGTTCTTCCGTCCCTACAGATTTGTGGTGGTTGTTACTTGTAACTGTAGACTGGTTCTCATCCCTACAGATTTGTGGTGGTGTATTGACTTGTCACTCGTAGACTGGTTCTCATCGCTGACAGATTTGTGGGTGTATTTGACTTGTTTACTAGTAGACTGGTTCTCGTCCCTACAGATTTGTGGTGGTTTTGCAGACACACTGACCAAGTGCTCACAGCTGATAAACGAAAATGTGGGAGCTGGATTTCCTTGATCTGAACTGCGGCTGTCCGATTGATTTAGTATATAAAAAGGTAATATGGTGTGTTGATCATATACTTACAGTATAGTAGATATGTAAGATTTTTAACACATGAAATTTTAACAGCAGTACATGGTTATTGTCCACATGGTTCTATGATCAGATTGCTGTATCATGTATCAGACTGCCATGATAGAATGTCGAGCCAGAACTTATTTATGTTTGGGTTCAGAATGAATCTGGTGTTAATTTGGTTGCAAAACCTCTCCTTTTGAAAAAAGGACTTCATGTCTATATCCATTTCCAATGTTTTTTTTGTGTCGCCTGCCTGCGTTGCGGAGGCGACATATAGGGATCACTTTAGTCGTCTTGCATCTTGTCGGCGTCACAAAAATTTTCTGTCATATTTTTCTTAGGAACCACACACAGGCCAGCTTCCTGATATTTGGCACAGAGCATCAGTATGGACACTGCATCATGTAACGCAGTTTCCAATCTGCAAACATGTCAACTTCCTGTTTGACGCAAATTTGAATATTAATTAGCATGGACAAAATTTCTGTACATTTTTTCAGGAACCACAACAGGGCAGCTTCCTGATATTTGGCACAGAGCATCAGTATGGACAACTGTATCGTGTAACGCAGTTTCCAATCTGCCGCATGTCAACTTCCTGTTTGACGCGACTTAGAATATTTTTAACATGGACAAATTTCTGTCACATTTTTCTCAAGGAACCACACAGGCCAGCTTCCTGATATTTGGCACAGAGCATCAGTATGAACAACTGTATCGTGCACACACAGTTTCCGATCTGCCACATGTTCACTTCCTGTTTGACGCAACTTAATTTTTTTTGACATAAACAAATTTGTCTTTATTTCAGATAGAATCTCACAAATGGCATTCATTAAAATATCTCGATCTTTCATCTAATTCATCGTGTTAGGATATGCATTGTCATTCTGGTAAAGTTGAACAGAACTGAAATCTGACAAAAACATTATAATTTATAATACTTTTTTGCCATGATGATAACTTTAAATGATGAAGTAATTTTTCAAATGAAATTAAGGTAGGCAGGTGACACAATGTCTTCCCTGGAAGACTTACCACTAAGTTTTTTCTTTGAGTTAATATATAGAAATTGTAATGATAGCCCACGAATGGGTTGCAGTGGTGACAATGCAAGTATGTGTCTCATAAATGTAATACAAGTCTAGCTTTCATTGCCAAAAGTATAATGTAAATATAAAGAATGAAGTTCATTTTTGGAAATGCATGAGGGTAGGAAGTGCAGCGATTCACATTGTCATGCTTTTCATGAAGTGCTAAAGCACAAAAAAAAAATTCTTAAAGTTTATCACTTCAAATTAGTAGGGCATAAGATACATGTCCCGTTTTTGAAGGCCTGGAATTTCATTTGAAATGTGCACATTCATGTATGCTGCTCTGTATGAATTTCAAAATGGTTTCTTGAAAAGTTTTGATGTGTAGACGAAGAACAGGTTACTACACATAGTAGAGTCCATAAGCTTTACAGTGATTTTTAAGGCCCATTTTGGGTCCGAATTTCGGCCTTTCCCCTCCCAAAAATTGCTCATTTTTTCCCAATTTAGCTTGCATTTTGTCATTTAAAATAGGAGAGGAATTGCATTTGAAAAAATAAACAATATTTGATGTGAATAATGTACACAGACTTAACAAAAGAGTTATGGGAATGAATGATTTAGTAGAATAATTGAAGTTAAAGATAAAATAATGTTTGGATATGATTTTAAAACTTATTTACCAGAAAGATGATTTTTCCAATTTGATGAAAATAACGACAATTTTTTCCAATTCAAAAGCCACAGACCCTTTGAAAATATAGAAAATCAACTGCTTAACCTTGTATGTCAAAGTACCAGTCATAATCGTGTAAGAATCCCATATGGAATACTTAATTTATAGGGGGAAGGGCTTGTGCACTGATTGGTCCGTCTTTAAATTTATAGGTTGGAGGGCTGTGCACTGATTGGTCGTGCTGTAAATTTATAGGGGGGAGGGCTGTGCACTGATTGGTCGCCTAACAGTTGAGCAGATCATCACCGATGAAATCAGTATTGTGTTCCATAACGGTGAAAAATGAGGACGGAATATTGACAACAAGAGCATTGCTCACAAAATGTCATACCCAAACTGAGAGATTGCGGGTGTCTCCAATGGTAACGGTCAGTATCGTTTTTTGAATTGCTGTTTTATCAAATGACAAAATGATTAAATTTGTTTTTCATCACAATATCAGAGGTGTTAGGTCACCTGGGCCAACTCAAGTGACCAATGGCAATTGATTAGCGTCCATCGTCATCCATCGTGTGTTAACAATTGCACATTTTTAACTTCTAGATAACTATCCAATTTAGTTGTCACCGGGATAGTGCTTTCATTTGTATTTAATATCCAGGAAAGTTTTGGAAAGTTGTTAGTAATAAAACAAAGTTTCAAAAACTGGAGACCAACACCTTAGGTTAAAATTGCGGTAGATTCTCACGAGTGGATACCATACGGTTCAATAAGGGTCTGCAATCATAAGTAAAACTTAAAAATAAATAAAAACAGATCACCATCACATCGTAAGAATGCTGTTTGAATTTATTTTGGTTGACCGGTTTTCGACCTAAAAGTAGGGGTCTAGTAGCGTGACGTCATGATGGAGTGAAATGTGCTCATTTTAGGTGGATTTATACATTTTCCATTTAATATGATGTATTTTAATTTAGTAAATGAATTAAGTAATATATCCATCACTCATAGTTGAATATATCTATGGATCCAATTTTCTTTCCATTTGTTGTCAATCTAATCACACATACAACCAGAGGTACATATTTGTTTAACTGATATCATTCGTGTAGCACGTTAAAATTATATCTGTAAATTTAAAGATTTTTTTTTTCATGAAATGCAATAATGCACTTTGAGGAATTAGATAAAACAATTCAGCACTTGTTACATTATATATTTTTTTTATCTTCTATTATGTGAAAATCATCCTCAAAATGGCTATTTTGGCCAACAAATTGTAAAATTTAAAATGGAGATGCTGTGAAAATTTTATGCTGAGAAGGTGTAGATTTTTTTAATGCATTTTAACAAGCATTCGTATATGAACATATTATGCGAGTTTGAATGAAAAATCACAAAGTCAAATTTTTTTAATATTCATATTAGTGGTTTTGCAGTGCTGTATATTTGACTGCCGTGGGCCGTATTGGGTTAAAATTTTGTACCACCATTTATTAAAAACATGAAATTATGTTAAAATTTCACTTCTATTTTCTAATTAAGACATCTTCTATTTTCATATTTAAGGAAAAAGTTTGCAGGATCATACCTCAAACAAAATTTTGACAATTTCTAGGACTTCTTCAATGAAATTCCGATATTGCCGTTTGACAGGTGGGGGTACACTTAATAAATACCAATAATTGACTCATTATAACTGCACACCCCTAATTTTTTGCTTTTACAATACCCTAAAATGAACAATCTAAGTATTTAAACTCAATTTTTAAAGAAAAATCAACAAGTAAGTCCAGGAGTAGGGAACCTACCTTAAGCCCTGTTCATGTGCCCAACCTTTACTCCGGAGTAAATTTGCATGGTGTGTAAATTTACTCCCCTGTGTAAAAGCAAATTTACTATGCGTTCACGTGGAAAAAAAGAGACCATATGTAATTTTGCTATTTGCACACATTTTCGGAAGAATTCATGATGGATCTAAGACAACTAGCGTTCGTAGACAATTTAATGTCATTTTATTTGAGTAAGTTAAATTATTGGTTTTGCCGGAGAGTAAAGATGCAATAGACCAAAGTTAGAGTATTTGGACAAAAATTGTGAAAAAGTTTAAATGATCAGCAATCGGATAAAAAATTCCAAAAATGAGGAAAAATGTTTACCGTACATATGCAACAGATTAATTTGTCACTTGTGACAAGGGGGATCAAGTATCAAGATACTCATGTGGGAGGAGACCATAGAGTTGTTATGTAGTAATTTACTTTGCGTTCATGTGCCACATTTGCATAGCATGTAAATTTACACATATGTAAATTTACTTTTGCACTAACCATCTCCGAGTCAGTGCAAATTTGCTCCACATGCAATTTACTTACGTTGTGCAAACGACGTTCATGGTGCAATACTTTGCACAACCTAAGTAAAATTTAGCATACCTATGTATTTTACTCACGTATGCAAATCTTGCCCATGAATCGGGGCTTTAGACCGGTCGCATCAAGGTTGTAGTAATAGTAAAAGCTTGGATGGGATTGGTTTTTTTTATGTCCCCGCCATTAAAATGGCCGGGGGGCGTATAGTGTTACCCAATACGTTTCCGTCATTCTCGTCCTTTCCGTCATCATTTGTTTTCCGTTCAATATCTCTGCACGGTTCAACACCATTCAACAAATTTGATATATGGATACATCACAGGAATATGCAGGTCAAGTTCGAAGTTGCGTCATGGTCGATGATTTTTTGACAGAAGTTAGCCCTCTTGAACTTGGAAAAAAAATTCAAGAAATTTTTTCGTTTCCGTTCATTATCTCTGCATCGGTGGCACATCCATTCCAACCTCAAATTTGGTATATTGGAACTATGTCTCAGGAATATAGGCAGGACAAGTTCGAAATTTGGTCATGGTCGCGATGATTTTTGACAGAGGTATAGCCCTTTGAACTTAGAAAGAAAAAAATCAGAAATTTCTTTCGTTTCCTGTTCATTTATCTCTGCAAACGGTTGCATACACATTCACTTCAAATTTTCATATATGGATAAGCGCCCACAGTTATGCATTTGAAAAACTTTCAATTTCATCATTACAAATTGACCTTCAATTTGACTTCCATTTAGGCGGTGGGCATTCGTGTCGCAAACCGACACAGTCTAGTTTTCCAGACATCTGTCAAGGGGGACTACTATTTTGGAGGGAGATTTAGTTAAATATGGGATTTTGCGATAGGCATGTTTATTGGCCTGGATAGCATTTTCATTTGTCAGTGGATTTTGGAAGTTGTTTGTATTAATAAGTGGTTAGTCAGTCCACCATTCCTAGATTTTTGTCAAACATGAATGGTATGTCCAGCATTGTTCCCTGACATTTCCAGTCTATAAACACCTGTCACATACAGGGGCTGGTCTAGTAGCACCTGTCACTACAGGCTGGTCTATAGCACCTGTCACATACAGGGCTGGTCTATAGCACCTGTCAGATACAGGGGTTGGTGGTATACACCTGTCACATACAGGGGCTGGTTCTATAACCCTGTCACATACAGGGCTGGTCTATAGCCCTGTCACATACATGGGGTTGGTGTATAAACACCTGTCACATACAGGGGCTGGTCTATAACACCTGTCACATACAGGGCTGGTCTATAAGCAACCCTTTTACATACAGGCTGGGTCTAATAGCACCTGTCACATACAGGGCTGGTCTATAGCACCTGTCAACCATACAAGGGCTGGTCTATAGCACCTGTCAGCATACAGGGTGGGTGTATAAGCAACGTCACATACAGGGCTGGTTATAGCACCTGTCACATACAGGGGCTGGTCTATAGCACCTGTCAACATACAGGGGCTGGTGTAATAGCAACCTTGTCCACATACAGGCTGAGTCTATAACACCTGTCACATACAGGGCTGGTCTATAGCACCCTTTACATACAGGGCTGGTCTATAGCACCTGTCAATACAGGCTGGTCTATAAGCACCGTCACATACAGGACTGGTCTATAAGCACCTGTCACATACAAAGGGCTGGTCTATAACACCTGTGCACATTGGTACAGGGGCTGGTCTTATAGCAACCCTTTACATTACAGGGCTGGTCTATAAACACCTGTCACATACGGGGCTGGTCTATAGCACCCGTCACATACAGGCTTGGTCTATAGCACCCTTTACATGACAGGGCTGGTCCTATAGGCAACCCTTGTACATACAGGGCTGGTCTATAGCAGCCTGTCACATACAGGCTTGGTCTATAGCACCCGTCACATTACAGGAACTGGTCTATAACACCTGTCACATACAGGGCTGGTCTCTATAACACTCTGTCCACATAACAGGGCCTGGTCTATAGCACGGCCGTCACAATACAGGGCCTGGTCTATAGCACCCTTTACATACAGGGCTGGTCTATTAGCACCTTGTCACATACAGGACTGGTCTCATAACACCTGTCACATACAGGGCTGGTCTATAAACCTGTCACATACAGGGGCTGGTCTTAACACCTGTCACAATACAGGGCTGTCTATAGACCCTTTACATACAGGGCTGGTCTATAGCAACCTGTCACATACAGGACTGGTCTATAACACCTGTCACATACAGGGGCTGGTCTATAACACCTGTCACATACAGGGGCTGGTCCTATACACCTGTCACATACAGGGCTGGTCCTATAGCACACCTTTTACATACAGGGCTGGTCTATAACACCTGTCACATACAGGGGCTGGTCTATTAACCACCTGTCACATACAGGTCTGGTCTATAACACCTGTCACATACAGGGGCTGGTCTATAACACTGTCACATACAGGGGGCTGGTCCTATAAGCACCTGTCACATACAGGGCTTGGTTCTATACAACCCTGTCACATCAAGGGCTGGTTCTAATAACACCTGTCCACATACAGGGCTTGGTTCCTATAGCACCTGTCACATACAGGGCTGGTCCTAATAGCACCTGTCACATACAGGACTGGTCTATAACACCTGTCACAACAGGGTCCTGGTCTATAACACTGTCACATAACAGGGGCTGGTCTATAACACCTGTCACATACAGGGCTGGGTCTATAACACCCATGCACATACCAGGGCTGGTCTGGTAACATCTGTCGCATACAGGGCTGGTCTATAGCACCGTCACATACAGGCTGGTCTATAGCACCTGTCACATAAAGGGCTTGGTCTATAGACACCTGTCAACATACAGGGCTTGGTCTATAGCACCTGTCACATACAGGGCTGGTCATAGCACTGTCACATAAGGCTGGGTCTAATAGCACCTGTCACATACAAGGGCTGGTCTATAGCACCTATCATCATACAGGGGTGATCTATAACACCTTTTCACATACAGGGCTGGTCTATGCACCTGTCAACATACAGGGGCTGGTCTATAGCACATGTCACATACAAGGGCTGGTCTATAGCACCCATGACAACAAGAACTGATCTGTGGCAGCCAAAATTACCATGAACAAGAAAGGGAAAAGTAACACACCAGACCCGGAATTGAAATGCGGGCGCCCTGAATCTCTGTCATCTGCTCTAACCCAACTGAGTTTACTTTAGTCTGGCCACTGGCATAGAAATCTTGTCTGAACTGGCAATAGAATCTTGTCTTGACCACTAGTCTGACCCTGGCAATAGAAAATCTGTGCTGACGCACTAGTCCTGGCCACTGGCAACTAGAATACTGTCTGAACCACTAGTCTTGTCACTGGCTAAGAATTTGTCGACCACTGGGCAATAGAATCTGTCTGGCCACTGGCAAATAAAAATCTGTCTGACCACTAGTCTGGCCACTGGCAATAGAATCTGTGTGACCACTAGTCTGGCCACTGGCAATAGAATCTGTCTGACCACATCCTGGCAACTGGAAATAGAATCTGTCTGACCACTAGTCCTGGCCACTGGCAATAAAATCTGTCCTGACATGGCTATAGAATTATGTCCTGACCACTGGCAATAGAATCTGTCTGACCACTAGTTCCTTGACCACTAGGGCAAATAGAATCTGTCTGACCACTTAGTCTGGCCACCTGGCAATACCGTAACGTTTTTTTTTTTTTTGCGTATCACAAATTTGCGAATCTGCGCCCAAGAACATTGCTATTTTTTTAATTTGCGTGTTTCCTTTGTTTTGCGATTCCTTGGTATTATCTGAGAAATAAGTTTGGAACACAGTTTGGTGTAAAATTTTATGGCGAAAATTCAATTGTTTGCCGATTCCAAAAATACTCGCAAATAAAGGCGAAAATTAAGATTTCCGCGGAAAAAAACCGTTATACGGTAGAATCTGTCTGACCACTAGTCTGGCACTGGCAACTAGATCTGCTGACCACTGGCAAATAGTCTGTCTGGCCACTGGCAATAGATTTGTCTGACCACTAGTCCTGACACTGCCAATAGAAATTGTCTGACCACTTGCAATAGATTGTCTGACACTGGGCAATAGAATCTGTCTGAACCACTAGTCTGGGCCCACTGGCTTATAGAACTGTCTGACCACTAGTCCTGACAACTGGGCAATAGAATCTGTCTGAACCACTAGTCTGGCCACTGGCAATAGAATCTGTCTGACCACTAGTCTGAACGCAACTGGCAATAGAAATCTGTTGACCAACCTGGCAAATAGAATCTGTCTGACCATGGCAAATCGAATCTGTCTGACCACTAGTCTGGGCCACTGGCAATAGATCTGTCTGACCAACTAGTCTGACCACTGGCAAATAGAAATTTGGTCCTGACCACTGGCAATAGAATCTGTCTGATCACTGGCAATAGATCTGTCTGACCACTGGCAAATAGAATCTGTTCTGACCACTGGCAATAAGATCCTGTCTGACGCACTGGCAATAGAATCTGTCTGACCATAGTCTGACCAGCTTGGCAATAGATAATTTTGTCTTGAACCCAAATTGGCAAATAGAATCTGTCTGGCCACTGGCAATAGAAATCTGTCTGACGGCACTAGTCTGGCCAACTGGCAATAAATTTGTCTGACCACTACATATTCATTTAGCTGGTTGATATAATTATCAAAGTGTTAATTATATACCCTATACCGCCCCCCACCCCCCCCCCCACCGCAAACAAGTTTGGGGTGGTATATAGGATACTCTGTCCGTCTGTCTGTGCAAGATTCGTTTCCGGGCCTAACTTTCCTTTGTTTCCTTATGAGTAGGCAAATACCATATTTGGCCATATGGGTGTATCACTAAATGGACGATGTGTCGCGTATATTGATGACCTCTGTATAACCTTGACCTTTGATCCTGCAAGATCAAAAATATCAGTTTTTTAACATGAAAATCATGTCTCGGGCAAACTTCTTTGTTCTTTGCCATAGGCCATCCTGTATTTGGCACTGGATGCATCATCATGCAACGATGTGTTCATGTACTTCGTTTTGTCTGTCTGTTTGCAATGTGTTAATTCGCTATCTAGGCCATAAACTTCTTTGTTAATTCTTTTGACGTATGCCATACCATATCTAGCATATGGGTGTATCATATGAGAGGATGTATTGGCATACATTCATGACCTATATGTGACCTTTGTCGTATGACCTTGACTTCACCTCAAGGTCAAGGTATAAGTTTTACTAAATGGATTAGTGTATCACCATGAAAGGATGTATACTTACATTCATTGACGCTCTGTATAACCTTGATCTCAAGGTCAAACTTTTTTATGCTTTGAATGCCAATTGTTATTTTTATTTTGGACTTTGTCATGATGCATAACACTTTCAAAATTGGTTTTTTATCTAGGCTACATTATTCTATTTCAGTTACTCATACAATTTTTTAATGCTGTTATTCCCTGGCAGTTTTTTATGCTGATCAGTCTGAACACTTATATAAATGTGGTCAGTCCTGAACGCTTATATAAATGTGGTCCAGTCTGAAACTTATATAAATGTGGTCACTCTGGAAAGTCTTATATAAATGTGGTCCAGTCTGAAAGATTATATAAATGTGATCACTCTGAAAGCTTAATATAAATGTGGTCAGTCTGAAAGCTTATATTAAATGTGGTCAGTCTGAACGCTTATATAATGTAATCACTGCTGAAAGCTTATATAAATGGTGGTCAGTCTGAAAGCTTAATATAAATGTGGTCAGTCTGAAAGCTTATATAATGTGGTCAGTCTGAAAGCTTATATAAATAATGTTGGTCAGTCTGAACGATTAATAATTGTGGTCAGTCTAAAAGCTTATATTAAATGTGATCAGTCTGAAGCTTATATAAATGTGATCAAGTCTGAAAGCTTATATAATAAATGTGAATGGTTTTAGCTCCTGCTTGCATGTGAAAATAAGACTTTGGCATGCGAGAGTTGAGAAAGGGAATCAACTCTGTTAAACGTCAAAAGATGGTGTAACGAATGTTAGAACTGTTAAAACTGACTTTTGCAGTTGCATGGGCAAGGTCCCGTGAGCAGCGTTATACCAACGCCATCTCTCTGCACAACAACACG
>CAJDSM010056758.1:0-13506 GCA_903981925.1 Ostrea lurida | reverse complement strand
TGACTTCATTGGTTTGACTGAGATGATTAGAGCTTCGTGTGACTTAGTGGTTTGATCAGAGATATTGATAAGCTTCTGGTTGAGTTCATTAGGTTTGACTCAGGGGAATTGAATGCAGCTTCTGGTGAGTCATTGTTTGATCAGAGGAATTGATACTCTTCTGGTGAGTCATTGGTTTGATAAGCAGGAATTTGATATACAGCTTCTGGGGAGTTCAATTGGTTTGACTGGAGGAAATGATACAGCTTACTGGTCGAGCTTTCATTGGTTTGACTGGAGGATTGTTACTCTTCTGCGTGAGTTCTTGGTTATGACTGAGAAATGATACTAGCTGTCTGGTGAGTTCATTGGTTTGATCAGAGGATTGATAATCTTCTGGTGACTTCATTGGTTTGACTGGGGAAATGCATACAGCTTCTGGTAGTTTCATCTGTAGCGCCATATTTCTTTCGTTAATGGAATGATGACTAGAAACAAAACATTTCATTCACTGATCTTTGGTTTATTTCCCAGGAAGTAAAACTTGCTAATGTAACCTCTTGATTCTCGTGGCAATGTTCTGAAACTTCGGAATTCCTAAGATTCTAAGTAGAGTATAAAGCGACGTCTTTGATTTTATAATTTTTTCAATTTGTAATGATCATGATTTGAGTTCAGTAATTTTTTTTGTGATTCTATCTTTATGTTTATGTCAAGGTAATTAGGTCTTTGTTTTTTCATTTCCCGAATGTCAAGATTTCGGTCGGTGTAGATAATGGGAGTGATTTCTCGGGTGTAAGATTTCCTTGCTTGTCGGCATCTTTTGTTAATTTCTTCTGGTAATTTGTTTCTTAACATGGCCTCTCAGTTCGAATATCGAACCCGATTCTTCCTATCGGTGGAAATATTGGTCCTAATTCTTCCAAATCTTTTTTGTAAACTCGTGTTTTAAGCTTGGAGTTTTTCCAGAAATTCGATATTTTGTGACCTCTCGTGTTCACCCGAGGAGACGCACTGTAATACTACAGGAAGTCACATTCATTTCTTGCAAGTGAACGTCGCAGTGTTTTTCGGTGTGATCTCAGGCAATTCGGGTAGTTGCGAGTGAACTTCCACAGTAAATAGTGCACGACATTGTGTCGTTTAGACGAATCCAAATGTGTTTCCTATGCGCAGTTACCACACTTTTATATGACAAAGTTCACATGGCTCTGTAGGGGGCAATTTCACAGAGGTCACACAGGAGGATTCCTGAGCACAGCACCGGGGATGCATTTCTGTTTACCTGGATGACATCAGTAGTTACGTCATATGAAAAAGTTATATCTTAGATATTTTGACAGATTAAATCACATTACAGCTAGAAATTGTACATTGTGATTATACATTTTAAAACTTAAAATGAACCCACCAGTATACTTTAACGTACCAAACAACCATCACACAATACAAGAATTCAAAAATAGTCCCCCCCACCCGCCTTCCCCTTCTAGAATGATAAAGTGAAGCCGATGTAGTCATTTGATTGATAAATATCTCGTCTTATATGACATAGCAAATGACAAAATATGCGTAATAAATGAATTTGGTCTCACCCTGAAAATACCACATTTATTGCGCCCTTGCGTCTAGTTCCTGAATTCACAATACCAGTGTGTGGGGTGTAAGTCTGTATGGTACTCTGGTGTTTTTTTTTTTTGATCAAGTAGTTGATATGGGTAGTTAATCAGTCCTTATCAGCAAACGAGGAATTTAACTTGTATGTAAGCCTATGCGCGAATTATACACTCTCGTATATTGAAATTGCAGTTATCTGAAAAAATTCCTGTTCAACGACAGCAAAGTAAAACATGCAATCTTGCTAAACGCAGAGAAACACGATATAACAGATATATATATAAATGATTTATCGCAATAAGTATGTGCTGTCTTTACCTTGCGTGCGCACGAATTAGACCTAATTGCGTATCTAGACTGCTCCACTCGTGCATATTGGCAAGACCTGCGCATGCGCAATCTTGATTCCATCATCATGAGCTATAGCTATTGGCAATTTCTAGTCTGGGCAGTGGTTGATCGGCTTGATTTCATCTCCGTCTCTCAAAAGAAAGAGTTTTCACGCACCTGATAGAAAATACTTCGACATCCCTTGCTGCAAGTCGATACAGGTAAAAGCGTTCTCATCGAATATTTTTAAAGCGACATATCCATGTTATTTACAACTTTGTTTATTGTGTTATGCAAAATCACTTCTTATGTATGCCTAAAATAGACTACAAATGCTTAGTTTTCAAGTTTGGAAAGCAATGAAATTCCAAATCTTGCAATATGCATTTTTCTCTGTAGTCTGCGCGCCCATGGTGTGTGACGTATAATGACCGCCTTTTGAATGTAAACAACTCTCGGCATATTTATAATAAATTTCGAATTTAATGGACAAAAAGGCATCCATCGACGTTACACAGTTAGCCAGCATAACACTTACCGTTCGGTGTGTTGCGTGTCGATTTGCGGTGTATAGCTGTAGAATAAGGGTGGGTGCCTGAGTTTTTTTCAAACTTTTTCGAAGGAGGTGCGTCAGGAAATGTTGTTTCGCCACAAGATTTACCCATAAATAAAAACAGTCGCCTTTGTCCTGTACTGTTAAAAATAATAAAATAAAGGAAACATAAACAGATTGACAAGCAACTCGGTTTAATTTTCGAAGTTTATATAGAGAAGCTAAACACGACTAGGCGCCTACAGCTTTAATTGTGTCCAGGAACAAAATTGAACACAATTACTCAGGTCGGTTCCATTTCCTGACCAAAAATACGTCATATTTACAAAATAATAATAATTTACAGATTGACTTTGTATTTAATAAGAAAATAATTATGTAGTTCCTCAGTGAACATTCACGGCGCTTTAACCATTGGCATCATGAGACTCGTATTGCCAGCTCTCCGGATATTATACTTTGCAATACGGTCATAATAATAATCAATATGACATATATTTTTTAAATTGATTTTTTGTTAATAAGCACCTTGATTTATACGTTTGGAATTATTTTTTAATTCATTTCTTTTATCTCAGTTTCTTCTTTCATTTTATGTCTTTTTTTCTTATTGTCGATCGTAGTAGTAGCCCTGGTTGTCAACGATAATACAGTGGCCCTTGGTTAATCCGGACGCCACTTAATCCGGACCTTCACCTTCCGGAGATTTTTCTTGGGAACGAATTATTATAACGTAATTGTTATTAATCCGAAGAATTCGCGTTCCGGATCCGGACCGGTTTTCGTTTTAATCTTTTGAGCTACAAAACGCCAAAATGCATTGAAAAATGCTAGCGTTCAATCCGGACGATTTTTTTCTTCAAAGGTCCTGCTTGGACGACTTCTGATTAAAAGACGTAAAATGCAAAGAAAACATAAGGCCATCAGTACATACGCCCTGTAATTATAAGCGCAGTAATATCGCCGTCTCTAAGTGTGCTGAGACGCGTCAGGTTTCATAGCACGTGCCGATCGAGGAATTATCAGTAATGTGTGCAGCTTTGAATTTGAAACATAAATCTACGCCAATATACACTATCGCTGTGTTTTGAGATATATTAATATTGAACTTCTGAATCTACTTGTTGCATAGCATTACATGGCAAACTTCGTATCACTTGTTTCATGAACCTGGGTACATATTGTCACATCCCGCAAATAATACCTGTTTTAAAATTATCAGTCAATTATTTTGTAGCAATGTTTTTATGCTTAGCATTTGTATTTGGAAGCGACTATATAGGGCAGGTCTGATACCCAATTCTGTTGGTTCTTCAATAAATATGTGGAAATTTAGCTCTCTTATAGAATAATATTGACAGAAGTTTGAAATTCTTTCAGTAAATTGATAAATTTTAGTTGTTGTTCTGATTCCAAGTAACTTTGAATTTTTTCCACAATTTGCTCTAATTACTCTGGCAAATGGGTCTTATTTTCAATTGCAACGTCGAGGGAATCGATAGAATGGTTAGAAGGTTCAGACAGTTCTTCAACCTTCTCAATAGTGACAATAACAGTTCCTTTAAAATTCTTAACACTCTGGTCATTTGAATTGATGTACCGTATAAGGATGTTCTCGTCGGTATTGACCTTGACTAAGGTTTTAGGTATAAGCACCTCATCAACAAACTTGCTATTGGCTTCTACCAAATCAATCTCCCCAAGAAATAACTACTTTCCCAGATGCTATCAAGTCTGTATGAGGAGGTATTTCAACGTTCTCAGAAACCGTAAATCTTCATCTCTTCTCGATTAAAAGAAGGGATTCCCTTAATGTTCAATTTCTTTCTTGTGACCAATATGTCACATGGGTTTGCTGTCATAAAATCCATGCCCAATTAATCATTAAGGATATCTGCCACTAAAATATTGTGGGAAACAGTAATATTTCCCAAATTAACTCTTAATGGAACTTCCCCTCTAACTACAATATTGTGCCCATTTGCGGATGTCAATTTGACCAAAGATGGTGACAAATCATGTTTACTTATATTCTTTAGAATTTTAGAGTTAACTATCGTCATACTAGCTCCAGTATCGACTAGCATGGGTATCAATTTGTTTTCTATTCTTCCAACTTCATACATTTCCTCATCCCCAATTTTTATGATGTCATTGATTCGAGTTTCATTTTTATCTTCCACTATCTTGGTTTTAATCTCTTTGTCAATTTCAATATCTCCATGGGATTTGTCTGATCTACTGTCTTTAAACATTTCTATCTCATTTTCTAATTATGTCTTCTGGGGTCTACCCCCATAATTCTGTTTACTTCCGACCCCTGAACCCGACGTGTTGTAGTTTGTTGGATTTCTAGGATGGGTGTAATTTTGTTTTGGTTGTTTGTTATTCCATTCTGGATTGTGATAAGACTTATTTCCCATATATTTCTTTCCTTAATAAGGAGTATCCAACCTAGTAACCAGATATACCCCTATACCTGGTTTAGCAGATCATGACATAGTGTTTGTTGAGTCTCCCATACATGCATCAAGGAACAAACCAGTACAGAGGATGATATATCTGTGGAAACGTGCAGATACAGACAAGATGAAAGAAAATATCAACAATTCCTTTACCACCAAATTCAACATCACTTCGAGCATAGAGGACATGTGCAGGGATATTACCAACAGTTTATCACTAATTCTCAATAAATGTGTACCATCTAAGATGACCACCGCTCGTTTCAATCAATCTTGGATAAACCGTAAAGCGACTGAGCCGTCAGAAGAAAAGAAGTTTTAATAAAGCAAGAGAAACCAAGTCGACAAAAGATCGTCAACGTTATCAACACCTGAAGAAGGCAACTCAAAGAGCCAGCAGAAAGGCCTATGACAACTACATCTCTAACATAATACCCCCGGAGATTCAGTCAAACCCCAAAAACTTCTGAAGTTTTATTACAGCATAAAGGACCGAAAGCACCGGAGTTGCTCCGTTAATAGCCAACAACGGCCTTACATATTCAGATCCAACAACAAAAGCCAACATCTTAAATGACCAATTCTCATCAGTGTTTAATTCATCTGAAAACTCTGAAGACTCTTCTCTCATCAAGGAGCTTTTAACACCACCATGTACTTCCATGCCAAGCATCAACATTAATACCAACGGCGTACAGAAGCTACTCGCAGGTCTTAATATCCACAAAGCGGCAGGTCCTGACGGAACAACACTCGAATATTGAAGGACTTTTTTTGCGGAACTGGTCCCAGTATTTGCTACCTCTTTCAGGCCTCCATCAGCCAAGGTACATTACCTCTAGATTGGAAGAAGGCTGGGTAGCTCCTATCTAAAAAAAAAAAGGGTATGAAAAACTGTGCAACAAATACAGGCCTGTATCGCTGATATATGTTGCATGCAAAGTCATGGAGCACATAGTCTGCAGCAACATCATGCGAGATTGTGATCAACACCACATCATAACGTATGCCCAGCATGGCTTTAGGAAACGCAGATCCTGTGAGACCCAACTCATCATTACTCTTCAGAACTTAGTCAGGACCATTGACAACAGAGGCCATACAGATATCATACTAATGGATTTCCCCAAAGCTTTTGACAAGGTACCTCACTATAAATTGCTGCACAAGATCCACCACTACGGCATCAGAGGCTATACATATAATTGAATCAGTGATTTTCTACATGGCAGAGAACAGAGAGTGGTCCTGGATTGGTGCACCTCAGGGACATCTCCTGTAAAAGCAGAAGTACCCCAGGGGAGTGTCCTAGGATCNTCTCAGGGACATCTCCTGTAAAATCAGAAGTACCCCAGGGGAGTGTCCTAGGATCATTACTATTCCTGCTATTCATTAACGACCTGCCAGAGTATGTACCCCATTCGAGAGTAAGACTGTTTGCAGATAACTGTATACTGTACAGGGAGGTTACAGCACTTGCAGATGCATGTCAACTCCAACAAGACCTGGATTCTCTGCAGCAGTAGAAAAGCGACTGGCTCATGGAGTTTCATCCCCCCAAGTGTCAAACCCTTTACATAACTAACAAGAAAGCACCCACCAGAATTCCATATACCATCCATTGACACCAACTGGAGGAAGTGGAGGCAGCCGAGTACCTGGAGATTACAATTCATCATAAACTCAAATAGAACACTCATATAGGACAAGTTTGCAAGAACGCAAATTTCACCAGAGCATTTCTGCAGAGAAACATCTCCAAGTGCCCAACTAAGACCAGAGCTTTGTGCTACATCACACTTGTACGTCTTATAATGGAATACGGAACCAACATCTGGGATCCCAACACAGCCAATAACATCGGCAAATTGGAGATGGTACAGATGAGATCGGCGAGGTTCGTCATTGGGGGTTACAAGACCACCAGCAGTGTATCCGACATGATGAATGAGCTCCATTGGCAGACATTACAGGTGCGAAGGGCACAAGCAAAAGCGACCATGATGTTCAGGATTGTCAACAACCTTGTGGACATCCCAACAACACATCTGATCCATACTGCTGTGTCTATCCGAGGACACAGGCAGAAGTTTTTAGTGCCCTATGCCCGGACCTCCACATACCGGCATACCTTCTTCTCAGACTCCATCAGGGCTTGGAACTCACTTCCAAAGGACGCCGTTGCCAGTGGGTCACTTGAAATCTAAGAGATCAATGCAACCATAAAATTCTCAATGTTTTTTTTTTATTGGCAAATGTTGATAATTTCACTATTTAACTGCACAAGAGGGGTCTGCCAATGCCACAGTATGCAACAGTACGAAAATATGCCAGAGGCGGTGATGTACTTTAATGGAAGAAGAAAAAGAAGAAGTATGCCCATGCGTTTTATGAACATGGGGTCGTTGACTTTGATTGGACCTTACAAGATTTTGTATCTCTTTTGTAAGGGCCTGTAAGTCATTGCCTGTGGCTTGCTTGATAGCGCCAAGTGGGTGGTTTAAAAAAATGAGGCAAAGCATATTTGACCAAATTTATATGTTTTACGAAGAGTCTGGGTGATTTTAGGAATACCATATCTTGTGTCACGTATTGTGTATGTGTGTTCCAAAACTCTAAGATATATCTCAAAGAATGGTTGATTGGTGTCCTACCACGTTGCCTAAAATGTCAGGAGTGCGCCGCTTTTTTGGGACATTTTAAAAATAAGACTTTTTTTAAATTCCTGTCTATCAAAACAAAAAGATGTATGATATATTAAAAGAATACTTCAATCTATATACTTTTAAATTCAAAGAATGATGAAACACTTTAGGCTTAAGATATGGCTTTAATCTCAGCTGAAAAAAAATGTAGTACCGTGTCAGGAGTGCAACACAAAGAATGACCAATTTGTGCAGAAAAGTGTTTTGAGAATTAAATAATACCAATTATTGAACTACAAAAGAAATATAAACTTATAAAGCAATATCTCTTCTGTTGAATAAAAGAAAAAAGTAACTGCTGGCATCCATGTAAACTTTGAGGAAGTCAATTTAATGAGCATACCCCTCATGGTCAAGAGTGCAACGTTTTGACATTTGACTGGCACCATTAAAAATAAACTTTACTAATATAATCCTATTCTTTATTTTTCAAAAGAGGCAGCATAGAAGGCATTGTTTTGGTAAAAAGGATGAAAGAAAAATATTGCCCACATGACTATCTTTTCATGTCAGGAGAGCAACACTTTTTAATACAATTCATTAAATTAGATTTGTATCATCAAATTTTAATGTTTGTAGTATCCACTTGAATAAGACTCTGGCTACGCCACTAATTTTTGGCATAATAGCAGACAATGATAAAATGCCACTAGACCCTACATATGCATGCTCAGTTGGGAAGAAGGATTTAACTAAGTCTGCTTAACAAACAGCCAATCATAATTTAGGCCAAGTATTTCATATGAAACAGCTTTGAATGGTCGTACTGATAAATGGTTCAAAAACATGAACGATGGAAAACTTACAGGGGTATTATTTATTGATTTGCGTAAGGCATTTGACACAGTCAACCATAAAGTTCTGATGCACAAACTTAAGTCTTTCAGAATTTGTTACAATACTTTAAAATGGTTTCAATCATATCTTTCAAATCGTAAGCAGTGAGACAGTTGGATAGGTGTGTTATTTTAAGTTTTAAAAAAAAGTATATCCTTAGATGTTCCTCAGGGGTCAATTTTAAGACCATTGTTTTTCATATTGTACGATCATCCAAAATGATTTAAGCATTCTTCAGTTACAGTGTATGCAGACGACACTTGAGTAAGATATCTATCGATGTAATAAAATCAAAACTGCAAGAGGATTTTAAGTTGGGTGCAGAAAGGATGCTTAGAAATAAACTCAGTATAAATCTTCAAAAATCACAATGTATACTAATTAGTGTCAAAAGTTACGGAAATGTTGAATGAAATAATACATTATCATGGGATACGCATGTGGAGTTTATTTCAATGAAAATTGTAAGAAACATTACTTTACTAAAGAGAATAGACTATTTCATGCCACCAAATGCACTTTTCAAGGTTTTTAACAGTATTGGTTTTTTTTTCACATTTTACTTACTGATATGCTGTCTGGTGTCACGTAAAATCCAATTGCCTTTAGGAAAACTTTTTTTTTAAAAACTGCAAAAGAGGGCATCCATACTTTTGAATACTGGAGATATCAGGACCTCTATTATTTTTTTTTATTTTCTTGTTTGAACTGGGTGCCAATTAAGGATTATTTTATGTTTAGAAAAGTTGTCTTTTTGTTCCAAGTTTTAAATAATCAAATGTCAAATAATCTAATCTTGTTTCAATATGCAAACGATGTCGCCAAACCAGGTCAAATGATTATATGTCAAATTTGTTGTATTTACCAAGGGCTAAAACTGAAAATTACAATCGGTTATACAGTTACTCATTTGCATTTCTTTGGAACAAACTATCCTAAAATATTAAAAACTCTGCTTCGGCTGGCATTTTTAAAGCCATGTATATGATGGAATATTTTAGAAACTCTTAAACACCATTCTTTCCTACTGTCAATGACATTGTGCAAATTAAGATAATGGTGATATGACACAGTGTGTGCTTATACATGTATTACGTTGGCATGAGTGTGTGTCTTTTTTTTTGGGGGGGGGGTTGTTGTTTTGTTTTTGTTTTGTTTTTTGTTGGTTTTTTTTTCTTTTGCTTTGTTTTGTTGGGTTTTTTTATTTATTTTTTTCTTAAGCCCCCATCACACCGGACCAAAAAGACCCAGCAAACATAAACAAAAAATTAAGACCACCGGACCACGATCTTACTACGATATGATTTTTGCCTAATCGTGACAGGCCGTAGCGTGGTCGTCGTGAAGTCTTTGGAGGCGTAGTATGAACGTGGCTGGTCCTGGCTCGATCACGACCGCGCTACGTAAATTTTGAACATGTTCAATAACATTCGTAGTGAAGTCGTGGTGAAAAAAGAGCGTACTGGCACCGTAGTGAGTCGTGGGAAGAGCGCAGGGCGGTCGAGGTACTATCGTATTGGAGTCGTGCTCAGTCGTGCTAAAATCGTCCATAGACGATCACACTACGCTGCTACTACGCTCCAATCATCACGATATACCACGATTACATTACGACTTATACGCATCTTACTCACCATCACACCACGATGCATACCACGCTCTCTGCGTTCTAATAGCACGCTCTTACTACGATCTTACAAGGCCTAGTCACACGAGCTTACGACCTAGTACGACTCTATTGCGATAGATTTTTTACTTTGGAAATCGTGGAAAGAGCGCAGAACTAATCACCAAATTTCGTTAATTGTCACAAGAAGCAAAGTCAGTCCGCAGCAAGGGTTGATGATTAATGTTCAAACCTTCGAACCTGCGATTCGAAGTGCGCAGAAGACTTTGCATTGTCGTACCACCAGTCGCAAATGTATACGTTACACACAATCATACTCGTACGATCATCTAATCACACAGGGCACTTGACGTTTATAAATATAGTTGACTTTTAAAAAAAACTTTCCCGTAAACATTATAATATTATAATCATCAAATGTTTACAGGGAAGATTTTTCTTAAAAATTAAATTACATGTTAATATTTTTAAAAAACGTCAAATGCCTGTGTCTACCACTCTAATTGTACGATGATCTTTCTCCAAACGCAGAACGTGATTGCAGATGGAGATTGTAGCAAAAATTAGCCGACTGCATCGTACTTCGGCAAATTTGCCATCAATTCGCACGATTCAGAAAACAAATGCGATCCAGTGTGGCTGACCTTTTCAAACATGTCAATAAACCTTTGTCAGAATGACGTCGGATAATTGTTGAGATATAGTAGACACAAAAATGCATAGATCATCGTCCACACATACCTCACACATTTTATGAGAAAAACATGGTGTCGAATCTACAAAAAAAAAAAAAATAAGGGAGTACACAGTATCTTCAATGGCATGTTGCACTTAGCAATAAAGCTAATTGATTGATTGGTTATCTTGTTTTATGTCCCATCGAGAATACATGTAATTTCACTTTATATGGAGACGTCACTGACCATTACGGTTGCTGGAGTACCTATATGCTGACCTGACCCCCACGGGTTAAGCTAATTGAAGAGAGGATTGGTCTGATAACGATGAGTCTTCATTGCAAAACAAAGCTAAAACTGAACACGTAAAATTCTACAAAGTGGCATACATGACAAGCGATGTGAGGTATTCGTAGACAGGTCGGTAGCGTCCAGTGTAAGCGTTGTACTGCCGTGCGCAGTAGCACCGTAGAGGAACGTCGCAGACTCGTCAAGCGCGATGTAAGAGAAATCCAATGGCGATGACGGTCAGCTAACCGTGTATGAGACGTCAGTGATAGTCAGGTACACAGAACTCGTCTATTGGTATTTACGTAATTCGATGTCTTCGGCGTAGTGTGCCCTGTGTGAGATCTAGCATGAAGCGTGCATTAATTAGGTGCACGACGTCGTGAATGGTGTAAGTAGATATCGCTGCTAGAATGTTGACTATTGGTATAGATCATGACTTTGGTCGTAGATACAGTCGTGATTGCCGTCACACCGACCACGTTTTAATGAAATCATTCACGATTCTACTACGATCATTTAGATCTTTGAAGTCGTGGAGAGCGTAGTGAAATCGTGGCCAGTGTGATGGGGGCTTACATGTAAAGGCAAAGATCAATCTGGTAAGTCCAAATAGATACAAAAACAAGAGTACCATCAGAGGTGGATCAGTCCCTTGGATGAGTAAGTATCCCTGTTGGACGGTCATACCTCCGCCGCGAGCCCCAGTCTTTATCAGGTAAACGGAACAATCCGTGGAGTTAAATTCGTGTGTGAAAAACGCGTTACAATGTGTTGAAACAACATCAACAGCATTGATACAATGGTAGGGATATACTGGTAAACTAAATATCTTATAAGACATTAGGAACTTACAATTGCTGCACTTTAAGTGACTGTTGACCTTGCAACACACAACTGGTCTGTAAGTAGCTTGCCTCGATTCAAACCTGATTACGTAGAACAAGCTCTGCGTATCGAATAAAGTTAGAGACATACACACCAATTGCAGGTGAATGCGATGAATATTGTTTACATAAATATGGCAGTTAACGATGGAGAAGTGAATCGTCCCGTTTGTCATAAAGTTGAGAGGTAGTTTGCCGTTAATGTCAATGTTCAATAAAAATATCAAGATGCCGCAATGACATGGAAGCAACTGTGGTGTCCTTTATTTCTAGATATTGCTGGGGATCATATTGACTATTGACATATGACTAAACATTATTAATTGATAGATCAAAACGTCTCGAATAACAAATATAAACTAAAAGCCACCGCCTAGAGATTTCTTCTTTTCTTGTAGAGAAGCTTTTGGAATGAATTCTGCCTCATAACATATATAAAACAGGTCAGTAACCAGAGCACATTCGTCCCCATTGTAATTTCACACGACTGGTGGATACGACCGATGTTTAAAACCACAAATATATTATCAATGAGGAACTCCAGGATCCTGTTTATTACATTCAGGAGTACGTGTGTGTAGAATCAGAGTGGATTTAACAAAATAATTTTTTGAATGGCTGATACTCGATAGAATATCTTGCTTTTTTCATTTTTTGTTAAACAAAGCAACTGTCTATAATGTATAAACCTGTATTTATAATTATGCGTGCGGAATGGATCGGTGCTCAAAGTGATTGAAAGCCATATAGTTTTGCCTTTGTTATCGTGTCCACCCAGGATACTGGGATTCAAAGTCACAGAAGTCTCTTAGATTTTTTTTAAATCCAGCACTTTGATTTTCCACCCATTCTGGCATACGTATGATTCACAATACTTTGAAGTTGCTCCTTGACAGCTGTCAAATATTTTTCATGATGGAGTAGTAGACAGGGGCTGGAGTTGAAACAGTTTACTAATGCCAGGACTATAATGCTTTGTGAAGGGTCTTTTAATTGAAGTTTTTGAATCCAGTATAGTGTACGGTAAGTTACATATCGTTCCCTCCCCAAGACTGGGATTTGTTAAATGTGTTTAGAGTAACTCGCAAGCGGCTAATTCTATGATAAAGAATTTCCAGTCTCTTGAAAGAGTCAGTAGGATTTGTAAGTACGCATTTCCAAAATGTGGGTTCTCAATGTTTCGTTTAGACAATCGCAGTTGTAGTAATGATCCTTACAGACAGTAGAAAAACATATATTCTGCTTACAGCTTTATATCGTGCTGGAACCAATAAAGGTCATTCCCTCATGTACCTATACTAGTTTAATTGATTCACTTGCCGGGTTTACGAAACTACACGGAAAGAATGGAAGACTCGATGGTACGGGTTATGTCTAATTACGGATTTCAGATATTTTCTGTATACTTTGTAAATCCATTCAGAGTAACGTATCAAGTTCCTCTTTCTTTCATATCTTGACCCACGCTGGCATAATCTTCAACGGAATTTATAATGAAAATGATGAGTTCTGTCTGAGCTCTCAGTTATAATGACTACGAT
>CAJDSM010056756.1:6589-20397 GCA_903981925.1 Ostrea lurida | reverse complement strand
CAACAGATAGAGTTGGTAGTTGTTTTGCTAGGTAGATATCTTAGCCATATTGTATTATTATAAAGATGTATGAATTTACCTTGTATATTATCTTTGATTGTCTGACTTCTAGTTATTACTTCGTTAACTAGTAAAGCACCCCCCCAAAAAAAAAAAAAATCGGCCGTATCTCTCAGTTAACTTTAGATGGTATATGGCTCAAAATGGGCCAACACATGATCATACCCTCTGTAATGGAGGAATTATTCTTTGAGCCATTTCAGGAGGATAGGGGATAGGAAGAATCGACATCATGAAATCATACTCTCGAACAACAATGGTTTTTGTTTTTTTTATTGATTTCTATACTGCAATTAAGAATTCCTTGTCTGTTAAATCTATCTTAGAGTTAAATTGTTTGATTATCCGAGCTTACATTTTTGAAGTAATTGTTAAATGCTTATATCGTAATATATATACATATAGCAGTTATTTAATGAGCTTGTCATCATCTTGCAAGAGCATTTGTACCAATATTGAACCAATTTAGGGGAAAAGTTTGCAAACCAAAATCTGCCTCAATCATTTACAAAAGTTTGCTTTTTATAAGTGTTAAAATGCTACAGTAATTACCAGATTAAGTATCTCCAGAATACATGAACATTGAATTCAAAATGTAATTTACAAAATTAGAGACATGTTCCTTTAACTTCTTTTCCATTCTGTGTAATTGTGATTAATTTTTACATGTAATAAGTTATTAGGGTAAAAGGGAGATGAAGTTATGGTAAGGCGGGAACAGGAAGGAGGTCATACCATAGATTTTAAGATTAGTGGAAATACCCACACCTATTATATACCCTATATTTTTGAAATTGGAAAAATCCTAATTTCCTCTCTACAGTTTTTTGTTCAAATTAAAATGGATTACACACTCTGTACTTTGGAAACTTGCAGGGAGATGACAAAATTAGCGACATAATCAATTATTTATTCTATATTTATAATAGCGTTCTATATAACAGAATTAGCCACTAAAAAGCGCTTAAACATGTAAAACAAATGTACTTGTGAAATAAAACAAAAGAACAAGACATAACACAATTTAAAACTATAGCCTCAAATAGAAGATTAAGAACATTTTTTCATAAAAACAACTGGATTGCATGTTAAACTACATTAATAAATCAAAGGCAAGTTTTAAAAAAGATGTTATTTTTAGGCTTTTTGGTTTGAAAACAGGAAGCCGATACTGTCGAACCGAAGATCTTTATTGGGATGAACAGTTCACAGTGTGCGAGGAACACATCGAACTTCTATACCATAACGTCTACTATGAGTGTGTGGCTTTCAGAAGGCTCATTGAATCCCCAAATCGTAGTGTCCCCGATGTGGCCGATAGACATGAACCAGTTCCCTGGATGTATACTTGGGCTGTTCTTATATATCGTTCGTATACGCCACAAGGTAACCAATGAAGCGTCCATGAGAATCGAGTGGTAATGTGTTCATGTTTTCTCGACGTGTCACTATCTGGCAAGCAGTAATTTGTACTTTTCCTGCAAAACTTTTGCAAGGGATACAGAATTACACCATAAAGAAGGTGCATTTCCATAATTAAGTTACGCTAATCTGTACGGGCTAGAATGTAAATTTAGTGAAATCTTACGGAGTAGGTTCCATACGAGACAAATTCCCCATCACTGATTTTATTCGAAATAAGAGCGGATGTTCATTATTTCTACACACACTCATAATTACTAGAGATTGGAAAACAGCTAAATCTACGGATTTGAGTTCATATATCGTTGATTAATGTATATTTGATGACTATCTGTTACCTATACCATAAAGGAGTTTTTAATTGCTTCCAATTATAAAAAATATAATGCCTAAAATGGTTTTTTAAGTAACACAGGCGGCGTTAGGTAATGGACAGGACCAATGCCCAAATAGCCAATAGGGGACGTCCTAAGCAAATTTGCATTTAGACTTATGGTTGTGGGGTAAAGATGATAAGCTCTGATTTTTTCCCTGAGTTCAGCTGTCAGTATGTTGTTTTGGCAATCCAGTTTTTCTATATCACGAAAACACCCGTCCTACTCTTTCATAAATAAGGTCACAGAAACGTGTCATGCGACCCACAGCCTGTCCTTTCGGAAATTTAATGCAATCAGGTAATAGATCAATGGCTGTCATCTTGCGTAACCAATGAAATAACACATTTCACTTTTGAGCTGTACTCTCGGCGAACTGTCTCCGAGTGGTTTGTGGAGACACATGCCTATTATAAGACAGCTAGGTTCCAGATAAGTAAACTTCTTATGAGCATCGGGACTTACGCCACAATGAACCGTACAAGAACAGACTTTTGCGGAGCAAGTGATATGATCCAAACAAGGCAAATTTATTTTGACTTCGATAAATCAAGAAGAGAATATAGATCTTATATCACAAAAGATCAGAGCTGGTCACCTGTGATACGCGCCAAATGCGTTACTGACCATTAACGCTCGATTAGATATATTGTGGTCTATAACATCGAAAGCAAGCTGAACAGATCAAGCATCACTGAGACAACACATATAATTTTTCCGGTCCAGTGCCAAGGTAATATGTGGTGCAACCGGTAATAGGCCGTTTCGTTGAGGTGACATTATCGGTAGGCAGATTACACGTGTCGTGAAGCTGGTAAATGTTTATGTGTTTTTCAGAGTCTAGCTGCCAACCGGCTTTTTCCCAATAATTTAGATGAGAAAAAGGTAAGTTTGACACAGGTTCTGTAAATTTTTTTATTCGTCCTGTCCAATGTCCTGTTGACGGCTTAATTAAATGGCCGTACAACAGCTTTTTTTGAAATTCGTTGGGCAACCGTCCCCCGATTCTGAAAAAAAAAGATTTGTTGATAATTCAATGCTTAAAACTTTGTTTTACAGGCCGTGGTGTTAAATTTGTTTGCATTCACTCCGTCATCCACCGAAAGTAGATTTAGACATATGATTTTTTCCTACTATCGTCTTCAAAATAATAGTATCTAATAAAGGTCTAAAATAATGTTTTAGTCCAATAAGTATTTTCCCGAAAGCCGAATATAGGTTCTTTTCCAAACCGGAAAGTTATCCCAATAATTTTCCTTAATAAGTAGCAATGCATTTTTGTTGAGAAATTGCAAAGAGAAAACGCAAATTTAACCAGTGAACCTAAAACATCTCAATTTCAAGAAAAAGCTTGGAAGTTTATTCATCAAGCATAGAAACAAAATCATGAGGATCATAAGTAATATCAATAATCACATATTCAAAGCATATTTTTTCAACATTATAATTCCAACCCTGTAAGAAATTTAAAGTTTCAATATGTGATCAAAGTAACAAAAAAATATTGTGCTGTATGCTATGAATTCTGTTTTTAATACTTTGTAAACACATGATAAAATCTGATAAGATATTCAAATCAAATGTGTGAATGGTTTTTTTTAAGGGGTAAATTAACACCCTGTAACTCTATTATTTCCCTACTGGTCACCAAAGTATCTCGCAATATTTATTCATACATAAAACGGCAAAGTTAACATTGTGTCAACTCAAATCATAATCCAAAAAACATATACAAAAATCGAGTTAGGGTAACCATGGACCATCCGACCAAAATACGCAAAAAGGTCAGGATCAAGGTGCCATAAAGGATTCATCTGATACGACTACTGTTAGTCAAACAAGGATAGTTTTCATTGTCAATACAGAGTTATCCGGAACCCAATTATGGACCGAAATACGTTGGAATAATGGTCGGAGGTACGTGTTTGCCCCTACATTCGATCTTGGTATATGTTATCGGAATTAGATTAACGTTTGAACACGATGTTAAACCTTCGCCTATTATCTTATTGTTTAGCCATTGTCTTTATTCATACAATGATTAATTGACTTGAGAATTTTTCAACACATTTACCTAGATAATGGGACTGCACGCTGCGAGTTTTGGACCCAGTTAGTACAGAGGGACACTTGCTACACCATCGGTCTCATGGCACACTGATCCCCGACTTTATTGGTATGGTCCAAGGGTCGGGTTCTTTGACGTACCCTTATATAGTTATGTTATTCTTGAGTAGAAGTTGTCGAGTCATATTAATTCGTTAATGTCATAATGGCAATAATCTTCTTCATGAAGGAGTGTAATAATCGACATCTCGTCTACACCCTCATACAATCAGACCTTAGATCGTGTTATTGAACACGAGTGAAAGAAAGGAGGTCAACAAAAGAAGATTTAGATCACGTCGCAGGTATTACCCTCACAAATCCTGTCAATTATTAAGAATCATTTAGCCGTATTACTACGATATCTTTCTTTAACAGAGTAGTTGAAAAAAAATGTCCATACAAGTTCCCGAAACTAGAACACATTACCTAATTCTGAATTGTGGAGAGGATATCACATTAAAAGTCAAATACTCACGAGAGAACGCATATATAATAATGAGTCCGACACACACTTGCCTCAGGACCCAGTTGTGCGCGCTGTATGAGCAAGGAGTTACCCTTATTAGCATTTTCAGTGTAGTGTGTCGAGCCGTTACCCATATGAAAACAGGATCATGTAGTTCAGACCTCAATTATTTGCTCAAATAAAAAAAAAATACACTATGATTTAAACATAGAATCAGAGAAACGACTAGCAAGCTCATTCCATCAGAGAATCATCTAAATATCTGTGAGTTCTTTCATCACTTATCACGAAAATTTGCCTATTGTCGATGATTGATTTTCTAAAAAGAGTTCACACATAAATATCTCAAGGTCATTATATTGACTGCACTTTTTATAGTTCATTCGCATTTATTAAGTAATTAGAAGAATGTCCAAACTGCTAACTGAATTAAGTCTTTCTAATCCTTTGTTAGTATACGAGCCTCATCTTATAATTTTCAACTTAACTAGATTTTGTGACTGCGGGTAATCTCTTTCCACTATTTTAATCGACTAAAGGGCTCATACTGGCGGGGCTTGGACCCGGCTTGCGAAGGCACAAAATATAGAGGAATGCTCATAATTCTCCACCCTAAGGCATAACTTATGGAGGCTCTTAGTATACCCTATCGCTTTTTGTCGAGAGGTCTCCGTAGTTGAGCCGTTTTAAAGGAACATAAAAGTATTTCTAAGTTGCAATACCTACACTCAATTTATTGTGCTAAAATATTATAATGTTTTTGGGTACTCTTTTGATTTTACGATCTTAAACATTGTTTACTTTTCGCCATTTTATATATAAGAAACAGCAATGATATTATGAGTATAATCATCAAACACCATATGTGATTTCAACAGAAATGGTTGAAAGTTCCGCAGGTGCGAAAGGAAGAAAAGGTGATCCCCGTTATCCTTTCACCCAAACTAAATTTGAATTTGCGCACACAACGTAGATCAATGCCCAAACATCACTCATTTGTTAAACGTTAGTTTTGTTTGGATTGATACTACAATCCCGTGCAGGCATCCTGAGGCGAGATAGACTGCTTAGCTTTCCATTGCTTAGTTTATCATCAAATGGAGAATATTTCACTAGTGCCCGTGTTTTCTGAACATCTCCCATTCATTAAATAATTCAACTTGAAAGTGGTTTGGAATTGAAAGTCAAGAACATCAAGAAAAAACCCACTCCTACACAGAATAAATCAAGTGATCGTTTCTAATGAAGTACCCAAGTTCAACCTAAACGAATAGAAACAGTTTGATTGTCTCCTCTGCAAAAAGTCACAACTTTTAATCTATAATTTCCACATGTGGACTCTGGTTTCGGATATTTTCACGATATATATGAAACAAACCTGTGTCTTTTTCACCAGTACACAACATGGTAGATGAATGGTGGGTGTGTTTTGTAGTTAAACGTTAAAATAGACAATTTCTCAAGAAGTATCAGCCCATAAAGAAATCTCCGAAGTTCAATATTAAAAAATCTACTAAGAATTTATACAATAAAACTAGAACAATTAACAAATCACGTTAAAAATGCCTTTGGTGAGCGCTAATCTTATTAATGTGAGAATATATATAACGGCTCTTACTTATATTTCTTCTTTCGGTGACAATACTGATACCTGTAAGCTTCTTGCCTGGTTAATTAATATTTACGCCACTTAAATTAGACTGAGCAATAGCGAGTACGAAGATAGATTAGCTTTATTCGTATAATAACATGTACACTCTAGGTTCGTAAAAATTGTACAGCCATGTTAAGATAGCTGTTCAAGATACTTCGGAACCTGATCGTAATTCTAGTTCGAATGCAATATTAGTTAATTATATTAGTGTTTCCCATAGATTGACCAATAATCGTACATTTTAATCTATATAGCCCTGGCTTGATTGCGTTTAATTAGGTTGAAATTATAAGTCATGAAATCAAAAAACGAAAGGTAGTTGAATCGTTTTTCCATATTTTATTTCTGCGATTATTTAATTCCTTTGAAAATTTTAGCGAGTGGAAGATTTTCAACCATGAGTACATTATATTGCTATGTCTCTTCCCTCACCCACCAAAATCACGGTCTATATTCATATATATCAACCTCTGATACCTTGGCTTAAGGGAGACAGTTTTACAAACTAGTCCAAAAGTTCCGTAACATCCACTCTGCAAGGGTGTTGCGTTTATATTCCACCACGGTTGACGTTCCTAGCATTTACCCTACAAACTCCATTAAGTCTCAATTCTGCCATTCTTATTTGCACTGTTTTAGCCACTGGAACGAATCAATAGGGGATTCATACTTTTGATGGTAATCCATAAACAGTAAGATTTTGCATGGCTGACTTTGTACATGGTTAAAAATTGTGTACCATAGTTGCGACGTAAGCCTTCCCCCGCACACCTGGTAACTTCCTGCATAATAACACGTGTCGCACACTAAAGTAATAGAAAAGCTCTTAAGCAAATTCAAGAGTTAATCTAGGCCTTTTTGAAGTAAGTATTAGGTCGGGTATTTGAAACCAAATAATCTGGCATTTGACACCTCGCTCGCAGTAAGGTAGTCCATAGCATACAAGTTAAATCTTGAGACTCTTTTTATTGTAATTGGTATTCGGTTTTTTTTCATTTAAAGTGTTCAGCTAGTGGTGAATTTCCGTTATTACGCAATATAGCTCTGTTGCATCACCCTAGACTAGTAGCACCGTTGGTGTATTTCACATCTCCTCTCGCGAGTAGTCGCACAAAAGTGTCGGCACGGCAAGGCGATTCCATAGGAGTGGCCTCGCGGCGGAGCCCAAAATTCAAAATCACCCTATATGCGTTACCATCACTAGACGCGACGTAGGAAATAGTCCGGGATTTTTCATTTAATTTACTACTCATAACTTACCTATGAACCACTTCTCTGGCAAAAATCTTGAATGATCGAAATTTTTTTTGATCATGTCTGAGCTTGCCAAACTCTGTTAAGCGCTTTACATCCGGAACAAACACAAACATGACGGCACAGTGGTCCATTAAAATTGGATTGAAGATTAACGTATCAGTAACAATAAAACCGGAATGAGCAACTTAGAATTGACCATACACTATAAGCTAATTTCTTACAACCATCTGAAATTATGTTAATTCTGAAACAATAAAACTATGGTGCAATTTATCAAGAGCAAGAAATGTGCTGCTACACTTGAAAACATTTTTGAGAATACTGTTTTTATTGCCAATTCTCAAGTGTGAATAGAATCTTTGAATTGAGCATTATCACGTTTAAATATAAATTTCTTTGCGTAAAATAGGTCCGTAGAAAAACAGCATAGGGAAGAGTCCTAACACCCGATCAACATAAATCTATAAATTTTTTATTTGCGAAGCGGTCTGCATTGAATGGGGTACAAGGAAAAATCCATAATATTTTTTGGATCCCACAGAACACCCCACTTGAGCACAGATCCAATGATAAGCACACCGGAAACACCCACTCACCTCCCCCCTCACCCGACTAAACACCTCCACGGAAGATATTTATAAGATACATTAACTCTATCAACATAATCACAAGTACAACTAAAGATTTCCATGTGAAAGATCTGTAGAATTAGATGACGTATTTATTTACACGAAAAATTTATTATAAGTTTTGTGAGAAAATAAAATGGGGATTAAATTCGAAGCCATAGACACTCCTAGTATCCCACCTTTTCCACTGTTCACTTTTTCAGAGATTGAAATTCGAGTGCTCATCTAGTAACGTGAAAAGCACCTACATTGTAATCCATACTTGGCCTCACCTATATCGATAGGCTGGCGCTTCCCGACGAGGAAAACCTTTTTCTGACCGTAGCATGCGAAAGTCCTCTCCATCGAATCTACATAAGCGACCCCTCCCCCCGCCGGCCTCGCCCTTTATATCCGACCATAATTCCTTGAATTCGCGCAGTAACATAACTTGAGACTTAGATTGGAGATACAAACAGAGACTAAAGATGTACTGTAAATTTTCTTGCAAATCTTGGTACATGAAGATCCAGTTGCGAAATTTACAATTGTAGCGACTATTTGGTAGCTGCCACAAAATCTCCTGAACTGCGAAAAGAGCTATTCAAGTTGAGCTATTCTTACTCTAGTCCTAATTTTGTCCGTCACTATTCCGTTACACGTCTACCGTCGGTGTCTATAACTCCATTATTCTACATTTTATCAAAGGACTTGCATTCTTCAACGAACCAGCGCTTGGGAGCCAATATCCACACCATAACCTAAGGTACAAATCATCGCGTGTGGTGCCGATAAAAAGGGGCTAATTACTCACATCAGTTCGTCAACACTGAAGGACCAAAGGCCCACCAACTTCAAAGGGGAGCGATAAGCGACTGAAGAGATGCTAAAAATAGTCGCCTGTGTGGTATAGTTAAAAATCTTCTATATCTCAGTAGATAGTCCTCACTTCTCAGAATAAGCGGAAATTTTAGTATGTGTACTAGAGAATCTTTCGTGCCTGTGATATGAACGACAGCAATCACCGGTTTAGTACTCTAATCAAAATTTATCAAGAACGTGCCGACCCCGTCGGGGTAAATTGATGTGGGCCCACAATAGGGGATCAAAGCTTCCCTGACACACGTGACACATTGATTATGACCTCTTACTGTAAGAAAAGAAATTTGGACTTCTTAATTATCAACAGAGCCCAACCATCTCCAATGCCTGGACAAGCTACGAATGTTTTATATCATGGAGAAGCGTGGTGTATACCTGTATATCACTAGAAGGGTAGAATTTCACGAAAGTGATGTTGTTTATACTCAAAATACCATAGGATACCACTCCCGGGGTATACTAGATTTGAGCAGGCCCACAAACACTTAAGGTGGTTGATTCTATATAAAAAGTACATTATCAACAATAAACGCTGATAAATTATTAATTGGATCAAATTATTTCTGAATAATCTTCTCGAATAACACAACATGAGAGCCGGCCAAGAAAATGCCGGAGAGACTAGTTTTTTCTATAGTTTTTATGAAAGCTTCTCTGTAACTAAAAAGAATGGTAACAGAAAGTACTACAGGTTTGTATATTATTCAATGTCCAAAATATTATAAAAATCCGTACCCATGCTGACAGATGGGGCCACAATAGGGGATCAAATTAATAGCGTGCTCTGCTGAACAATCTTAAATACGATACGATAATTAGAGCGGAATAGATCGTGGTAAAATCTCTTCCTCGCAGAGAGACTACACACTAATCGCGCTAGAGAGCCAACCCAAAGAAAGTCTTGACGGAATTCACACTATGAATAACCCCCTGCGCGTGACTATCATAGGAAGATTCCAGCGATTTAGTTGGTGTCAATTATTCTACGAGGAAGCCTCCACCGGGGCGCTGACCGAGGGCGCACTCCGACCACGAACAAACCACTAGTGGTGGAGCCAATGACAGGTAGATTTTCCGCTACGCATATGAATATACATTAGGAAAAACTTTTAAAAAGACATCTTACCTGATACACTCAGAAACCACTCGGGACAGCAACTGGAAAAAGATCGCTAGAATTACTTATATTGACAAGCTTGCCAACCTTCGCTATATGTAAGTGGAGATTCAAAGCTTTTGTGTATGATCAATATCTATATGAAAACTTCCCGGGGGTACGAATGTGGGACCTACAATTAGGGGATCATAAGCCTGTTCATTTAAAAATCTATTTTACCAAGTAGTAGCAGAACCAATTTACCTAACCACCTCTACTGCATTAACTTCACAGATCACAACCGATAATTACCTTCATTGCCGATCGAAAGTAGCACTGTTCTTATGCCTGAGAAGCGTGCTAAAGTATAATCATTATATTAAGCACGAACAACAGCAACAACGCTGCGTGCTCGCAAAGCTCATCGTCATCTTGTAGAACTTCTCGCGCTCCTAAGTCTCTCTCACACTTCATCGATCGCTACGAGCAAAGCTGTCTACTCTGGACCTCTCTGTCTTCCTTCAACAGTCTGAATTGGAGCAGTTCCCACTCATCGAGCTTGTTCTATACCCGTTAACTTAGAAGGCATGACGCGAAGCGGTCATAAGGCAGTCACAGACCGCTAAGTTAACGTCTGCAGCGTCATATAACTCTATCTCAATCAGTCTCTCTCACACTCGTCTGTTCTTTTCTAGAGCAGCCCCGGTCAAGAATCATTATGTAGCAGCAGTCCGCAAATGTTTGGAGAGAATATTAGCATCTAACTCGCTTATAAACATGAGTGAACTGTCAGTTTCCATGTATATAATTTCAAGATTTGCAAACAACTTGCGAAGATCGGGTCAGTACAATAAACCATATGTCTTGTACACTTCTTCTGCTGCCACTCCTGAAAACTCTAAAATCTATAAACATTTCTGCTTGTCAGTTGAGTGTATCGTCATGGTTAATAGATTCACTGCAGACACATGATTTATCACTAAACGCAAATGATGTTGATAAGACGGCCATTTGAGCCGCGTAGTACAAACGAAAACGCAGACAAAATATAAAAGAAATATTTAAGGATTTGAGTATTCCTTATCTCTGGATGTCGTCAGGTGGGTAATATGCAAAAGCACCTGCCGTTGGCTGATAAATTTGTTGGCGGCCAGGTGCTGTTATACCACACCGCGTGACATCCAAAAAATAAGAATTTTCAATGCTTATATTTACAATTCCTTAATTTTATATTTTAATAAATGTAGTAATTATTTAATTCAGAATGTATGGGAACTATTCTAAAACGTGTGCGCAAATAAAATGGAAGAGCCGAAAAAATCAGACCCGTTGTAACTACTAAACATAATAACGAGCATTTGATATTACTTAATTATCATTTCAAACTATACATTGATAATTAGGCTGAAAAGGTTTTCAATCCATCATTAATGACTCCAAATTATTTTCTAATTTTAACTACATACATAAAGCAGATTACAAGTACAAACGAAATGTTAATGTAGTATCTCAGATGAATGATATTCATAACCCGTGATTCGGATTAGGTGTATTATAGGGAAATTTGAATGCACTCTTCATTTTCCAAGTTGCATATTCAAAATAATGAAGAATACACTGATGTATAATACAACGCCAAACCGGTATGTGCCCACAAATACGACACCTGCGAATGAAAAAGTGCGAAAAGTCGAAATTTATATTGAAATTAAATGTTAAGATGCACGCCGGAAGAGCATTGCAAGCTGTAACCTGTGGTAAATGTTTTTAAAAAACAAATCATCACCCTATACTCTATGAATAATGCTGATCTTAAAGTGTCACAACATCAATTTAAATCCGTTAAGTCTGGTTTAAAACCTCCTCTGTTACAAAACATATTAATCTCTATTTCAGTCCGGGATGGAGGCCAAGTGACATAATAATCCATTGACAACTAAGTAAAAATTTGAAAGAAAAGTCCGAATTCAAACAAATCCAAAGGCGAAAGGACTGTTTTTTGAGGGGGGACGCTTATAACTAATGTGACAAGCCAAAAAAAGTAATTGAACTAAGCGTGTGTGTGGGGCGGAGACCTTTTAACAATTCACTAAATGTTGGATTGGGTCAAACTTCTAAATCAATGTGTATATTGCAAGAAATGAAAAAGTTATTTGACAAAAAAAGGGGGGGGGGGGCCCACAATACCTTTACCTCCCGCGTTTTAAAAGGGGGAGGAATCCCCCCCCCCTCCCCTCCCCCTCCCGCTCCTACCATGCAATATTTTCATGTAGTAAAATTAATTAAGTGTATTCCATTTGAGGACTCAAAGCGTCAGTGGTGTGCTAAAAGTATTTCATGATTAGAAACGTCCCATATCATTCATATTAAATCGCGATTTTCCCAAAAAGAATGCAATAGATTTTTAATTTATATCTCTGGAAAAAGATCTTGAAAGATCACCAATGAAAATGTTTAAAAAAACCCACAATTATCAGCTGATTCTCCCTAAATAAAACTAAGTTGCTGCCGTGTTATCAAAGGATCATTGCTCCCGTGTTTTATGGATCATTTGAAAACTGCTTCCTGTGGTTTCTGGATCCAAAAATTTTCTTCCCCTTCAACGAATACTTCCCAAATTTGAAGCGACGGTAGAGACTTGGGTTTTCGACCATTTCACAAATAATAGGATATATCAATCTATTCATTTGATGGCAAAAAAGGGACTCAAGTAGCAGCCACTTCTATGCTTATTGTGTTTTGAACTTAAAATTTCGGTTTTGAACGAATTTGTTAGTTTCATTGTTTGCTACTGTCGTTAATCTTCCATCAATTTTATGGCGATGTTTCGATTAAAAGCCTTAAAACATTGTAAAGTTCATCAAATAAATTTGTCATCAGGAAAGAAGTGTCAAAGTATATTAAAATAAGATTATTCCCTACTGCCTAGGAACGTTGTATTTTGAATTTGGGCTCCCGCGGGCTTTGGATCCCTCCGTGGACTTTGGATCTGGATACCCGGTGTGTTCATTATCGTTGAACATTTTCCAAGGGTATTAATGGCCCGTACCATATATTAAAAACTACTTAGATAAACTTAATATTAACACCTTTTAAATGTGATTTAATTTTGCTTAGTGTATAAAAAAATTGTTTGTATATAGAGGGTTCTTAACTTGTGCGCTATATGATGTTTTTTCCAGGGTTTTATTTTTTTTTAAAATGCCGTTGTATTCGAAAGATAATTATCTTAATATTTGTATGTACATCAAAAAATATATAAAGCTAAAACTGAACTATCTTTATTGATATATCGTAGAATCGAAAAATCTGGATTGTTTGTTTTTTGAATTTTTAAGCATTCTTTCTGTTGGCTGTTTAGAATCAACAACCGTAATTAATTCAACTCGGCATAATGCATTAAAATTGAGATTTCAATAATCCTAAATGTCCACATTTATTGGAATATGTGATTTAATTATCACCTGCGTTTCTGGAATAGATTAGTGTAGAGAGCTCTTACATCAAAAGGGACATAGATTACAATATACTACTATTGACTAATCCGTTATTGAAATCTCACCATCAAAGAAAGGAATCTCAAAATAAACGTACAAATTGCTTTCCTTTACTCAATGAGCAATGATTTTTTTTTTACCTGTAAATAAATAGGTGACATACAAATAGGGGAAAGTAACATCGTGTTTTAACGTAATCAAATCAGTCAACATATGACTTAGCAGGGTGTAAACTTCGCACTTGCCCACTCCCCATTTGCTAGTAAAATTTTGTGGCGGCTCCTAAATTTGGTGTCTCACTTGCCCACATGGCAAGTGATTTCTTTGAATAAGAATTGTCCAAGACACGATGTAAATACGATATCGACGATATCGTCAAACAC
>CAJDSM010056754.1:80-16858 GCA_903981925.1 Ostrea lurida | reverse complement strand
ATGGAAACCAATGTTATTATGCATGCAAAAAGCTCGGCGTTTGTGTTTCAAACACCTTTTCGTCGCATTCGGAGGCTTTTGCACGAACATCCACAAAAATGGTTACTTTAATTTCTTAAAGTAGCAATAATTTGGTATTGTATCGGAAATCAACCCGGTCAAGTAGACACAAACGAGAAATAAGCTCAAAAGACGATCACGTAATCTAACGTTAAAGTTCAATAAATGGAACGAGATAACGTAATAGTCATGTGCAACTCTTATATGGCAGTAGATTCCAAAATCACGCTTTAATGTGTTAACATGTCTAGTAAATGACCTATATAGTCGACTTATCTCTGAACTGTAAATGCAAAATTATTAATTAGATATCACACCATAACTTATGATTTTTAAATAACGAAGTACTATTGTTAACAAAGAGAAAAGGTCATGTGTATACATCGCACAAATAAACAGTCTTGTCGGCTTGCCCCTACACACGCTCTGCGACTCCGTCATGTGTGGGTTAGCATATTGATAATAATTAGACCAAGTACTTTGGTTTTAGTGATTTTTTTTACTTTCATGTTGTAATCCACGCATAAAAAGCAATAGCTTATAGATGTAGCATAGAAAAAAATGCTGGAAATATCATATTATCGTAAAAATAACTTGAACTTTGCAATCGTCCAACTTTCCCTTTCTATGTAGTAAGGTATACTACTAAAACCTGCTTATGGGTGTCGTATATCTCCATTTGATCGATAACGCAAAGACAGCCTATGCGTATGAGGATTTTTTTAAAGCGAGGCCAACTACTAACAAAAGTTGTGTTGCAGGGTTACTAAAACGAATCTCGTGTGAGTCATCATTCGCAAATTCTTCGGTCCGCTATAATGAACCTTGTTTGCTATACATACCAAAGTCCATTGTTGACAGATTTATTTCAAAACTTGTTAGAACTGTTATTTTTCCCTACTAATTGACGACGGGTATCCCGTTTACTTTATTTTTTTTACTAAGGGCTCATCGGTAGGTGTGACGGTCAGCATAGGATCTTACCTCCATGGACCCTGATCCGCCTTCGTTTTGTTCGGAGTCCGTGTGTCCTACACTCGATTTTTTTTTTCGAATTATGATTACGTTGACCCCGATGTTAATTCGCCTTTTTATAATATTTATCTACTTTAAATAGATAAAATCTTCTGTTTTCAATCTTGATAAGATAAAAGTTTGCGCAAAAGTTAATGAACATTTTTATTCAACAATCACGTCAACTTAGACAATATCACTGATTGGAAAACAATACATGACAACTTACGTAGATGCCACGACATTAAAACAGGTCATTTGAAGACGCGTACAATAACAATAGCATACCTTGAACTCGTAGTTTAGAGTAGACCTTTACCGGACGCTCAATAGTTTACAAACAATCCTAGTTTAAAGGAAAAATAATAAAATTTTAAACATGAGCTAAGAGGAAATGAATAGATAAGTATTATAAAAGGTATTCCATGATACGAAAGATACGCACTATTTTTGATATGGTTGAAGGTCAAATAATAGAATAAAGAAAGTGAAAATGATCCATTCACTAGCCTGGTAAATATCAGACGCTGATCGTTTTGCAACCTGACTTGGAGTTGGTTTTTTTTTTTTTGGAAAAGTTATATGCCCGGTCCAAATGAGAAAACTAATTGGCCAAAGATGTGTGTGGTGAATGATATTTTTTTTATCATATTTTCATAAAGAGAAAGTATATTTAACTTTTCACCAAGAGATTTGATAAAATTTGTATCTTTTAAAACTGATTGAGAAAACACTTCTTTTCCCCATAGATAATTAAAGTTTTTAATTAGATCATGATGGTAGATAATTTTCATCTGCTGAACCTTTCAACAATAATGTAAGGCAAGGATAAAGAACAGAAAAAAAAGTGTCAATCTCGTAAGTCTGAAAAAGAATACAAAAACCAAGAGTGCAATCACGGACCAATAATCCATGATTATCAAAACCCCACCATCTATTTTTAAAATAAATATGATATATATTCATCTTGACGAAAACCCTACAAATAAAAACAATGTTGAAAAAATTGCCATCTTTTCCAATTTGTGAACAACGAACAAAACTATCTTAAATTGTAAATTCTTTTCATATTGAAAAACTGATTTACAAAAATTTGCATCTGGGTCGAAATGAAGGATGTTCAATTTTTGTAAATTAGTTGCGGGGGTTGGGGTTTTTGGGGTTGGGAGTAAATAATAATATACGTACAAATTTTATGCACCAGATGCCCATTTCTGACAAATTATGTCCTTCAGTGATGCTCAAACCGAAAGTTGAAATCCGAACAAGAAAGTAAAACTTTCTAAAAGTGATCAATGTAGTGCAAAAGATTAGGGGCCAAAAACTTCGACGGCTCAGAGCTTATGCTGAGGGAGAAATAGGATCCTTAATTTTGATATGCAATTCTAATTTTATTACCCACTGCAATTAAATTACATATCCGAATTTCAAGCTAGTACATAGTCAATAGCAATGGGCTGTAGAGACCGGGGAGTAGTGAGTTAACAACTAATTTTCTGTCTTACATTATTGTAGCTGGTTGTTGATGAAACAATATATAACTGCAGTAACAGGCTAGTCTTCATTCATTGTGAGGAATGGCGGATAATAGTGTTGGAAAACCGTACGAATTTAATGCTTTCCATTGAAAGGCTAATGGTCTTGATTAAAAGTATTACGAACCCGACGTCAACCTTGGTCAATGAACAACACTATTTGCTCACCTCAATATACAGGTTCAGGTAAACAAGGGAGACAATGCATTGAAATTTAGCATTTGCGTGTTCTTTTTTATTGATTTTATTTCTATGCGAAACAAAGGATTAGATAATCTACTCTTTCTCGTAAATTTTATCAACAGATTAAAGGGACTGATTTACGATTTTCACCTACCTTTTTTTGCACTTTCAACGATCAAAATCTACTGTATCATGTGTTTGAAATGTTTTACAAAAATCAAGGTTATACATTATGACAGAAGGTCATTATTTGTCATGCAAACAAAGGGTGGGGTGTGAAATTGTTTACAAATCTTTCAAAATGCCAGGTAATCGATCTAAGTTTAATATATTTAATACATTTCAAGTATTTAAAACGCGCCATTTTCAAGTTAAATTTGTAGCTGTGCAAACTTTTAAAAGATGCTTACAATTACAAAATTAAAAACTCACTGCTTTGATTGTCAACATGCAAAAGTTTACATAACACAGAATGAAGGAAAGGATAAGATACTGCTCTTTGCATTTATAAGGTCCAAATTTTGGTAGTCAGCTTTGGTTTTTTGTTTTCAATGTATAACATCAAAAATGAAAACTATTTTGAAAGACTATTGTTTTTTAAATGGATCATCTTACAACAAGGTACATCTTTTCCAGCATCAGTGTGTATTATATGTAGTTAAACTTCCTGCTCTGATATGTTGTTGATGTGACTGACCATTCACCATGGCAGACCAGATGTCATTGAACGGCATTACTATGAGGAGATCCCGGTGGATGTATTTGTGCATCTTCCTGTTTTGAATTTGGCATGTCAGGGCATCAAAATCAGATCACGCTCGCCATTTTCGGTTACGGAAATAGCCGAGTAGTTACGATTGGGCATCACCACGACATGGAACAATCGTATTTTTTTCGATGATCCTGATCACTATAACCTCACAAATTGAAGGTGTTTGCATTTTCCGCCTGCTGATGCCCGGTTCCTTCTATTCTTGCTGATTTGTAAATAATCACCTACTAAACTTCCACATTTAAAACGAAGGGTAATTACTTAAGAGACATGGACACGTTTTGAGCTAAATTTTACATTTGCATATTTATGTACCAATGTGTTTATGTTATTTGAATTGTATATATGTCTATCATTTTATGGTGGTATACACTATCTTGGTAGAAACTGGATGGATCAAGTTCCGAGAAGGATAAGCATCCCTTGCGTATCTGTCACCACCACCCACCTTCTGAACTATTGCTTGATCAGGTAACTGTTGGGAGTGGGCGATTAAGTAGGGATTTAATCCATAGTCCAAAAACTATGTCTAGGGTCAAAATTCGTGTGTAGGGGTCTGGCTGACGGTAGCTGGTCTGGAAGAAAATGTGCGGAGGCAGGATCAGGTTCCATGGAGGGTAGCTCTGCTCTTGTGGCGACCGGTCAATGAGGCGGCGGAGCTGTAGTCGAAACAAAGGAAGTATGGCTGTGTGTTGATGGTGCGGTGGGTCGTCAAATCTAGTTGAAGGGGAGTATGAGTAGGCTCTCCGGGGGGTGTTTGGTGTATGTGTGTACATGAAGGGAGAAACAATGTGTGCTCTCTGAGGTCAAATTGGGATGATTAGAATAGTGTGGTGTGTATTCGCAAACTAAGGTCATTATAGGCGATGGGCGTAGTAGGGGTAGGGTGTGTGTGGAAAGGAGGGGCGGGGGGTAAATGAGGATTCGTATATACGTCGGTCTCGATGGACATCACTTTTTGTTAGTGGTTAGTGTCAAATTCGGGGAGTGTATCCCAGTTTGAGTTGATGCATAAACTTGTTGCATTAAGGGGCCAGCTCGTGGGGTTCTAACACTCTGGAGGCAGATATAATTAGTATTGCATTAGAAATCCGGTGCTCAATATCCAAGGACTTTTGCTTATAAGGTCGCCAATTACTATGTTTTTTGATTCGCATCTGTGCATGATTTTATCTCAGTTCACATTGTATCACCCGGATATTTTCATTCACTGGTTGGTGAATATTACAGTGGTTATCATAATTCTTTGTGGATGCTAATTGCTTTTTCATTTTTAAGGAATAAACTAAGGCAACGACATTGATAGGACCGTTTACAAACTTGTTAATATTAATCGTATGTGACCTCCGAGTACAATATACACTTATCATCTGTGAAAAACATTAGACAATTCCAATTGTAAGTTGTTTTTTGCAAGTTAAACATTTGTTATTAATTGCCCAAATCGTCTTGGAATTCAGTGAGGAAACAATTAATGTTGGAAGGTTTTCTTGTGTTGATAATGTTTTTTTGTCTACAAGACAGGTTTGCTATGCAGCTGACCAGCGCTCATTCTATATTATAAATGTACAGTAAATAATATCAAACAATACAGAAATGATCCACGGTGTAATTGCTGTCCAATTTTGAGCAAAAGCGGATTATAATGATGGGTTCTATCAAATTCCATGCCTATGCATCATCATGCTAAGATACGGCCAATCAATGTTCTTGACCATGTAGCCACTCTTATCACCCCGGCCAATAATGGTTATAACTCATTCATCAATTTTATACATCATACTGCGAACATTAAGTAAAACAACACTTACCTTATCTATTAATTCAATTCGTAAGGTCTACATCCACCGATGTTGATTTCTTTTCTATCAACATTAATTCGTAAAAATCAATCAATTAGACCAATTTCAGCTTGGGTCATTTAATGATGTTTGCTTTGGACATATTGAGCGTCAACCTGTTGTGTTTTATGTGGACCTAAAGACGCCATGCGAACCCACTAGAATGATACTTGACTTGGCTCAAAAAATTTGGTTAGATAGTCTAGGCCTTCTTCATTTAACGCCGAAAAAATGAGGCGCAATACAACTACATGTCTAGTCAGCTCTCGGAAGTTGTTACTTTTGGAGAATATGAATAGCGCGTTGATATTAAGTTTCGCACAGGGGCAAGTCGACCGGTTTTATATCATAGGATGGCCAATCTGTTTGAAGTTGGTCCTCACCTAGATCAGTATCAATCATTGGTCAACGTGAAACTGTGAATAAATATTGGTACATGCAGAATTCGGGATCTAAGCATCCTGTCAACGTCGATTACCGCTATTTTATGCCTTATAGCAAAGTATGTTTAATCGGACTCTGGTTTCATTCTTACCAACGACACCGAGAGCAAACAACTCGTTTGTCATGTAAGACGAACGTCATTGTACCTTAGTCAGACGGTGATGAGAAAGGGGTGGAATTAAGCCAACGCTTCGGTTTACCGCGCCACACATTATTGTCGGGATAATAAAATTTCGTAGCAAAGTTGCCTTAGCGGTGCCACCGTTGGTTTAAGCCCATGGTGTTGGTACTTTTGACCGCTGAGCAAGTGATAATAAGCGGCGTTCCTTGACACATTGTCATATGATTGGCCTGCTTGGCAGGGTTTTAATAATTGTGTTTACATGGTGCATTTATACTCGTACCTGTGATTGTTCTACTGGTTGTGTGAGAAATTAGTATGTAATGATAAATCTACGGCGAAAATATTAGGCGACTTTGATTCACACTCCTTCCCCCCCTTCAGCCTCCTAAGAGTTCTATATCTTCTCTTTGTTCATGTTTACTTTATACATGATCAAATTAATCTTTTGTCGCTGGATTACGTGTCGAATTTAAGTACAATCGTGGTTTCCCATCCAAAACAAATTCTTATATGGTTACAGTATTTCATGACAAGTGAATGTATTCTACTTATTATGAAGAGAGGCTATGAAGATAGAAGTTTCTATGATATGTGTTGCGTGTGGGTGGACATTTTGCTAGTGCTAACCAACAATTTGAAGATGTTGGGGTATTGTGGGTGGTTGCTTCAACATACATGTTCTGTGAGTGGTGGAAAGAGACCAAGACTCAACTGGTCTGATTGGTTATCGCTTCTGATCTTAGAGTTCCATTTACATCTTATTATTAATATACACCACCCATCTCTTAAGTAAATCTTTTAGGCTTAACCTAAAGATACGTTTGAAATTTTCCAAAGGTCCTCTCTGATAATTAATATTATTATTTGTCCAAATTGTGCAAAGTTAGATGCTTTAGTATGACAAAAAATGGCAAAGTCGCTTTTCATGTGTCTTGTGTGTACTAAACATCATACATGATACAAGCATTGAACCATTGATTTTCTATAGTTTTAAAGACTCCTTAGACGCAGAACATGGATAATTAATACCCTGAAGTCAGTAGCAGCACCAAGGGAGATTGCTGTCATTTAATGTTTATTAACACAACCCAGAACTGAGAATTGGATATGTCGTCGGGACGAAAAATAATAAAGAATATAGGTTACTGCTCGAGAGGAATATAAAATGCGCGCAACATGCCAGATGCCAAGTGAAGAGAACAAAAAAACTAGAGGCAAAGCAAAAGGATATCGACAAACGGGGACTGGGCGGTGCCAGTGATAGAAACCGGTAAATAATGATCAATAACGTTAAACAGCCTTCGAGACCAGGCAGAGAGGAGGTGACTCAGAAGACTCAGTCAAGAGTAGTAGCTCAAGTACAAATTTCTAGGACAAAGGTAGAACAAGCCGTAGTTCTAAGCACTTACTAAGAGGCAGGTTATTCAAGAGCAGGACGCGAAAGGAACCGAGGACATGCGGTGTAAGAAAAGCGGTCGGACGAGGTAACGGGAAGCAGTGCGAGCGAAAGGAAGAGCAACAAGCTGAAGCCAGCAGCTCATAACGGCGCGAAGGTGATACGTGAGAGTCAGCGTCAGTGGTAATGATGACGCCTCCGAGACGACCGCTTAATTGTAAACGGGTATCAGAGGTGCTGTCAATCGGATAGAGCAACAGGGGTGCAAAACGACCCGAAGATGCGGAGAAAGATCGAACCTGGGGAAAGGGGAACACGAGATGCAAAAAAAAAATGAAAATGATATCAGACGGAAGGTGGAAGTAACCGAACAAACTGTTACACAGTGAGACCAGGCAACACAAGGACAGCAAAAGGCAGAAAACCAGTGGAATGCGGGTCATAATGAGAGACTGAAGGCGCAACAACTCGCTGACTGTAGCAACAAGCAGGGAGCTGCAGCAGAGTGCCTCCCATAGTTAACATAGTTCTGTAGAGGTGTAGAACACCTGGTGAAACATAAGCCTGAGTTGTCCGTTGTCAGGCTATGGAAAACCGCTAGCGCATGTGAACATTTCGTATAAGATAGGAAAAGGCAAACAGGAAGATAAACACTAAGTAATAGAAATGTAGGCGAATACTGGGCTAAAGAAAGGCAAAGCGTACGCAGGAAATTCGTGTTAGCCCGTCTCCGGTGAAATCGAAAATATTGAAAAATCAGGAAAGAAAAGAAGGCGAGAAAACAAAAAAAACCTTGACACGTTCCGGAGTACGAAGCACAGGTATGCGAGAAATAAAACAACAGACAGAAACATCAAAGTCGGATAATAGCCCTTTGCTGATGCCACATATGTAACGTATATGCGAAATTAAGTGAGTGAGACTCTGACAATCATGTGGCCGGGCCCATTCCAACAATAAGCGCACTGGGCAATCTATCCACAAGAGAAGATTGGGACCCAGACACTGAATACTTCTCTGAGACCAACTTACCACCCAATGTAGATGCGCCCATAAGTGGGTGCAGCGTACGGAGCGCCGACACCGAAGCCGCGACAGCGTACCAGCGTGAAAGCTTAGTAGCGAAAAAGAGAAACTTAAGTAAAATAATATTCCATGGAAATAAGTAAGGGATGCAAGGAGAAAATATCACAAATCCAACCATAAGTATATCAAGTATGACTGTTGTGCGGGTTTGTTGTACCTAGTACCGACATATATTTGGCATGACCTGATTGAACAATGGGGCGAAGTCCAAACAGACGGGTGGGCAAGAACTGCTATGGCAAAAAACTGAAACAGAGGAACAGGTGCAAGGATCGGAAAAATACCTTCTTCTCTGTGAAGGCACTGCATGAAATAAGCAACGCACGAATGATCGTTCGGGGGTGAAAAGACGAGGGTAGAGACCCTCAAGAAAACGGGGACGGTAAGAGAGGGACAGGGACTTGCGGAGAGCACGAGATAAAGAAACCCAGGTTCTGGCCCAGTGGGTTAGATGAGCAATACTAGGTCGATTAGAGGTTGATCAAACCTTTGGCTGAATTTGAACGGGCGGTGTATCTGAAAAATATATATAGAAATCATGTTCTCGTATGTTAGATATGGGCGAGGAGGGCAAAAGGGGGATAGAGCCATATTGGGAGGTGGTGGGATATGAAAGGGTCGAAAGGAGAGTGTCCAAAATTGCACGAGCAGAGGGAGCGGGATAGAGTGGGTAAAAGCCAACAGGTGGAAGTGTACATCTCCCACGTTTACCTGTCAGAGGGCATTACAAGAGAGCTGCTTGAAGTTCGCATCACCAGCGTGTGGTACTGACAAAGATGGTCTGTGCTGTAAAAGAAACAACAGTGACGCGGTGGGAGAGAATATCTGATCACGGGGGACGAGATCCTACGATATAACAGACGGGGAGGGCGCTATTAGAAGGCTGAGGGATAGAGAGGGGAGGAAGGTATGAATCCTTATGGGATGAGGAGAAGACCCGGTGAGGTTGCATAATCACGTTACCGACCCAGTGACTGGTATGATAGTAAAATGGGTGGAGACGTAGCATGCGGAAGGGGAAGAATCGTGCCTTCGTAGTGTTAAAAGGGATCAAGCTGTGTCTGGTAAAGGAGAATGTACGAAAGAACCCCACACGAACAGGTTGTGATTCGAGAAAACCAAAGGAGCGAGTTGTATTTCATTAGGCCAGAGGAGGAAGAGCCGGACAGAATTCTAAAAACAAGTTGAGGTTACCAAGGCGGTTAGCGGGGGAACCAAAACAGAGGCCAGTAAGACCTATGATCAAAGTAGTTGGGAATTTTAATCGGTCCTCGAGAGTGCTGTAACGTGGTAGGAAACAGAGAGTCATGGATGAACGTGTATAGTATGCAAATTGGAGGAACGCTTAGCAGAATCAGTAGTTAGAGGGCGCATAAATCTTGGAGGAAATTAAAGGGTATACAAATGTTGGGGGATGGGTTTTTAGGTGTTTTTACATTGGAGACCGGATCGTGCTATCGTAGAGGTAAAAGTGTGACTGTGTGAATTACGCTCAACATACAGAAAAGAATGTGGATGGAGCGAGGTATTATATTATATGTCCCGGACCTGCGGTGAGAAACGGGTTACCAGCAGTAGTGAGACTCTAACTGCTGTGAGAAAGAGCGAGACACAAAAGATAAAGAACCGTTTTTTTAGCACGTACGTAGGTCGGCTATCAAGGCTGGTAATTGAACAAGACTGTCTTAAATAAATAATTGAGACAACGGCCGAGCCCACGGCATCGCGTGGTTCAAAAAAAAAAAAACAAGCTAAGACTCGCCATAGAAATACGAACTTGCGGAACAAGATGGGGGAGATCAGGCGGGCATTGGGCATATAGCCACACAGGAGCTCCTCATCTACATCAGGCAGGACACGTCTGACAAGGTCAGATGTCACTGTCCACACTCGTCGTCTCTCAAACATATTGCTTTCATGCTCTTGTGGAAGAGTGAACTAGCGTGGTGAACGCAAGTCTGCTCTTCTTGATGTAACAGTATACTACAACCCTAATACTCCATTGCTCGCATGGACCAGAAAGATAACATTGTCCACTCTGAATTCATCTAGCGTCATAGGGGTGCGTTTCATATATCGATTTTTTGCTGTGGTTGCTGAACCTATTGTGGGTGGTATGAAAAACGCTAGTATCCAGTTCTTGTTAGTATCTTGCGGCTGGTTCCACAAATTCCCATCGCGAGGAACAGTAAATTGAATAATTATATTACACAGTCTTCTCGGACACTTGGCCTGTATCTCCAGTGAAAATAAGTTCAAAAATTGAGTGTCTCTCGATATCTGTGGATAGAACACTATGTGCGTACGCACACAGGTATTCATGGGAGCAGGCGCTTTTTTAACTCAATAATGGACAATATCTATATTGCTAATAATTATAGCGGGAGGTGTCGGAGTAGGCCGTGTTCACTGTGTGATCTCGGTTTACTTCTCTTAATAAAGATGTATAAACTATAAGAGCCAGAGGAACATAAAAACGAGACTTTGACTCAGTGACACAACATCCAATTGAAGAAAACAGATATCAGCATAGGTCTAGCTGATCTCAGTTTAAACTACGGTTGACCATAAGCGCAGAATTTAGGTGTTGTCGCCAGCGATCTGGTACACAATCGGGACGCGTATGTTCGCAGGCACGGGTGAAACAAACTTCTGATGTGGGACCTCAACCACATTTAGATACTTTCGTTCGCATAATACCACTACAGTTTCCAGTATTCTTCGGATCTAAGAGGTAGCTACCTTGTTAATCAATGTGACGTCGACAATGTAGAATCTGGTCTTGGTCCGACCTTGCATGTCCAATCTGTGTGCAAAATCTGGATATGAAAAGCATGCTGTGGGGATCAAGCGACCTACCCGGATGCGAATCGGAATTCAGACAGCTGCATGGCAACCCCAGAGCCTATAGTATAGCAGGGGAGACAAAAACGTGAAGCGTGAAACAGTGACCACAAGCAAAATACTGCTAAACCGAAATACGTCGCTACCGTAGGTTGAAGGTAGATAAAAGCCGACGACAAGCCACTCGGTGGAAGAAGAGACAAGTGAAAGCCTGCTGCCACAATTGGAGTAAAGTGGGGAAGCTCTGGGTGAGTGGGGGCGCTGACCCCAGGGCGGGGCCATTACTGTGGCATATTAAAGGAAAAACAGAGAAAAACATAAAATCGGCTTCAATGTCAATGCTCCAGAGGTGTGAAGAAAGTAGAAAGTGAAAAAAACGAGCCCAATAGATGATGTGTGACGGATATTTTAATTAGTGACGCAGCACGTGGCAAGATCTGAATTGAGTAGTAATGTGAGAGAAGGTACGCTACCGAGATTCTGTTAATTGTCTTGAAGGGTGGTCTGTTGGTGAATGGGGGTGTGACAAAACTCATTTGTGAGTTGATAAGGAAAATAATAGAATCATCATTAAAAGTTAATCAAATTTATCATCTTAAGGAAACCATGGTCGGTCTATGCAGTGTGATCACAGTGAGGAGTCTCTTCAAGTGTAGTCGAGCAAAGTGTCGTGGTATGTATGGGGATACGGGCAGCGTGGTATTTATTTCCTGTATATAAAAGAGCGGCGACGATGGGAAATAGTCGGAAGTTTATCAGTGACTTTCAAGTCCATCCAGGATGGATCTGTACTAAGATAGGGGCAAAGAAAAGGGCACAATATGGTAGGTCAAAAAGTGAAACTGAGCATGTCCAGGCAGAACTGCGACAGCCGAAGAAAAGGCCAGAGGGCAGGCAACTGAGTAGTAGGAGCGAGGAGGTCCGTACCAACAATGGTAAAAATGTTGATCCCCGTTGGAGAGAGTGCTGACCCCATGGCAATCGAGCAGAGACAACGGTAACCCTTTGTTGGACGGTAGGGAGTGATAGGAAACAGTAGGAGCGAAATAAATACAATCTTATCCCCGGTAATGTAATGGTGCTCTTAATCATGGAAGATTGTTGAAAAAACCACGTGGACCGAAGATTTGAGGAGAATCTAATACAGGTCCCAGTCTCCTCCCCTGCGAACATGCGAAGAATAAAGTGGAGAAGCAATACGACTTATCGTTTGAATGTAAGTCTGCATCACACTGAGAGGTCCAGTGGTGTCGTGAAAATCACAACCAATGAATATGGCAAGCGATTTGGACGGATGGTAGTAAAACTGTTATAGATAAAAAAGCATACAGATATTAACATTTATACAAGTAGGAAATACTATAAAAACAGAAAAGAACTCAAGGATATGACAGCCATTACACTGTGAAGACATTGTGGTACTATAACTGATACAAAGCCCCTACGAATAATGACAACCAGACTATAATTGCGACTCTACTGATGTTAGAATTACGGATGCTTGCTTGGATATCATAAAGACAAGTTTTTCAACACAGCAAAAGTAAACAAACATAAAATTTGAAATAGGCTTAAAATTACAAGATTCATTATCCGTGTGCACACCGACAGAAATATATACTTAAATCTCCCACGATGAACGAATTAAATTGCATATTACGAAAAACATAGTAAAGTTAGACGTGGTTGGCTCATATCTAGATATATTATGATAAACCGATAGCTCCGACGGACACTTATTTAAACTATTAACTATCTGATCCGTGTACATCACCAGCTTCGGGCATGCAGAAGGATTATATAACCTTATCTCTTGAGCCCATTCTCACTAATCAAAGAAACAAGAAGTTTCGCAAGTGGATCTATCACTCTCGCGATCTTAATAGATTTATGTTAAACTACTCTAGGAAAGATCGATCAAGAAATACGTATGGAAAGATATAACGGATAGCAATAGCAAAGATCCTAAATAGAGAGTATCCTTTGATCTATTGAATTCAGACCAATAGGGTGATTTATTGTTCGATGACTTCTAAGAGAGCTACAATATGAGATCCGTATGAGGCGTATAGATAAAGGCGAGGTCTTACAAGATTCGCAAGTAATGTAAAGTGGGTACTAGACTTGTACGGCAGGGCGGCCATTGTTTTAGTTATTTTGATGCCAGATAGTGAGGTGGTAGAGACTGAGGCTCATTTCCTTAGAGATTTTCTAACGGGTTAATTTGAGATGGTCGAATCATTAAAGGAGACCACGACCCCAATAGACAGTTTCTTGATTTTTACTGATGTTTTCTCGCTTGTCCACCTGTTTCATGTAATCAACGCTCTACTATTCTGACTACATATAACCGTTCGCGAATTGTTAAAACACGACATTATGGTGCTTCACAAGCCGAATTCGCGTGCTAAAAATTAAGTATAAGAGGCAAAAATCATATTCACTTCTGAAATATAGCCTAGAAAAACTAAATGCATACGAAATATTTTTGAAGATAATAAACCTGTGTGTGTATCATTGTCGTTGCCTCCAGAACGAAGGTCGAGTTATATACTTCTTGGATTTAAATAACGGTTGATTCTACTAACTAATCACTAATTTATAAATAAAGTAATGAGAAACGCACAAGGTTTTGACCGATATAAATTATACCATAGTCGCCAGTGAAGATTGTTTCAAAAACGTCCTAGAATAAATATGTTTACTCGGGATATTTTTCATTACAATTTAGGGAAGAAAAAGTGAATATCATATTTCATTTAGAGGTATGGGATTTATGGGGACATAAGAGCATGCATATTCCATTGTACCAGTCAAATATAGAACAGTACTACATTAGTAGAACGAATCACTGATCTAATAGTATCATTAGCAGACCTAGTACTCATTTATTTTATCAATAATGTAGCTTAACATTGTACTCTAAACGTTGTATCTAGTATTGATTTACTTTGGGCTTTAATGTAGGGAACTGTTTAAGATGTAATCTCATTGATCGGCATGCTGCTTTCCATAGTCGTACTTACAATAACCAGTCAATGCTCCGAGTGTGTATCATTTAATACTATAAGGTTGTTGTCTGCTGAACGGACCTTTTCATTCACTGAAGAGAAGGTTTTCCTGGATAGAATTATGATCATTAACCTAATCTCAAAGATGGAAATACTATATACTAGGGGCGTCGGGTCTTGAGAGCGGCAGGTTGCGCCAGGGATGGTGTTAAAGGATTTAAATCAACTTTTTAACAAGACGTTTTGCATTTAATGTTAATTGGACAATTGTGGATTTTTGATTTTACGTGGGAATTAGAAAATTACAATCATTACTTAACAAGAAACATTTATTAAATACATGTTTAAACATCGGTGGTAAAGAAAATATTAACATTGTGGACTACTCCTGTGGATATGTGAATGGTTTGTCAACGGTTGTATACTGCTTATATATTCTTTTAGGCATTTAAACTTGATGTACCAACACCCGAATCTGTGAATCTGCCAATCTCAGCGGGATGTTTGATACATACATCACTCCGACAAGAAAAATCTCGAGATAAAATTAACATTGAAGTCCATATTTATCAATAATCCCATCCCCCCCGCTTTTTTTTCTTTAAATATCGAAGCAATTTGATAAAAAACTTTACCTTGGTCATTTTTGGAAACGATGTAATTTTGTGATATGGTTAATAATCGGCGGTATCGGTTTGTTTGGATATTACAAATCTCCAATTACACTTCTGTGGAGAACTGTGATGGGAGGCTTGTTTGCAACTGCAAATCACGAATTTAATCGTGATTTAGCCGCGAAGACTAAAAACACAAATTACCTAAATGAGATCCATCGTTTCTACAATTCTTATATTCGGATAGGTAAAGTGAATCGCCCTGCTGAGATTATTGGTACCTTGCTTGTCTTGTACATATATCAAATATCGATATCGACCGAAACTAGTTGACATTAGAAACAATGATTCTTAAGGAAGGCTAATATACTCACAAATCCCCTGCAAAGAGATACAACCAGAAATTCATGTACAACATCCGATATATTCTCGCCGAGGAAATCAACATGAAAAAGATCGTGATAATTAGAAGTGTCTTGTACTAATGGTCGTGGGAACGATAGGACATGTCGAAAAACTTAAACAATCAGGACACTGCTGACAAATGTTTCTTAATAAAGCAAAAATAGACGCTAATGTCCCTCTAATACGAAGTCTAATAAAACAAAAATCAGATTTCTCATTATGGATATTTTAGTGAATACATATCGGTTTATTTATACAAACGGATATAACACAATGGGTATAACGTCGTTTTCTAGGCATACGAACATTTATGAAATATATGGTACAGAACGTATTATTTAATGACGATTTTAAAATTTAATCAAGAGGCTCTTATTTCCCACCTCTCAGAGAAATTAGCGTTGTTATATAATCCTTTTGTCCCCGAAGGGCGTTATGAAATCTTAAAAAACAATTTCTCCTGTTTGTCCATTATCCATAAAACAGTCTTGTGAATATTAAACTTTTGCTACTTTTGAACTGCCGCTTCTAACTAAAAGCGTGAATCGGGGGGGGCGTTGGTGGTGGGGCCTGGTGGAAGTTCTAGATAATAGGCTTAGGAGCTGAGGGATAGCCGGACAACAATGTGGAGTGCCCCCGCCCCGACCCTCGCGCCCCGAAGCAGGTCCAATAGCGGAGGGAAAGTGAAAAGAAGTCCGGCCAATTGGGAGACGAAAGATAAAGTGATCGGGTGATAATCGAAGCAGTCATGTAGCATGTATAAGAAAACACACCATCCCCGCGAGTCAAAGAAACTCTCTGAGGAGATCTGGGAAGGCGCGGACGGCCCACACAAGGGAGATGGGAACCACACATCACGGCGGAGGGAAGAGGGCCCCCAGAAATAAGACAGGTAGAAAATAGGGGCGCTAAGAAGACGAGGAAGCAACGCAAGAAATTTGACCGGGCCTCACATTACAGGGAGAAAAGAGAAAAGCAACCTAGACGTTATAAAGGGAGCCCGCATGTACACAGCCGACCGAGCGGGAAAAGAAGAAGAAGCAGTAGGTTGGATGAACGGCTACCCGGGTGCCGCAAGAAACAGGGATATGCAGGAAAGTGAGTGTTTTACAAGGGTTGGAGCAATAGTAACTCCCGGTCACACGGTCGCAAAATAGCACGAGCAGCAGAGGAGAACAAGAAAGGGCGGGAGAATATGTGAGAGAGTGGCGAGAGGGGACGCAAAAAAAGAGGGAGGTGTTGTGGGAGATAGTAAGGCAGGCAGGCGGGAGTTAGGTGGATAACAAGGCCATAGGGGGCCTTAAGGCAAATGAACGAGGCAACCTGAACGCAGAAGAAGGAGCGGAGATCGATAAGGCGGTGAAAATTTTAGACATCAGCGGCCCCACACGAGAACACCGCCCAGATCCAGAGAGGAATAGGATTACTGACCGGCACCAATACAGATGG
>CAJDSM010056749.1:2521-14549 GCA_903981925.1 Ostrea lurida | reverse complement strand
AACCGGCTTATAAAATGGTGAATGGCGGGTGAGCGGCGCGCGGGGAAATAATATTTGTAAACTTCTCAGTAATTACTTATCGTAGCTTATGATTTTGATTTATCATCAGCGGGTGGTCCCATATCGTGGGATCTGATTTCAGACCTGTCCGACATCTACTTCCTGTTTACCGACTTAGAAGAATATTTTCCAGTGTTATTCTTAATATGCAAATTTTCGTAACACTTTACTCAGCATTGATAATCGTACCTCATGACCTTTGATATCACACATCAGCAGGTGGTCCCATATCGTGGGATCCAATTTCAGACTTGTCCGACACTACTTCTGTTTACCGACTTAGAATATTTTCAAGTGTTATTCTTAATGGTGCAAATTTTCGTAACACTTACTCAGCAATTAATTATCGTAGCCTCATGATTTGATATCCATCATCAGCGGGTGGTCCATATCGTGGATCCGATTTCAGACCTGTCCAACATCTACTTCCTGTAACCGACTTAGAATATTTTTCAGTGTTATCTTAATAACAGAATTTTCGTAACACTTTACTCAGCAATTAATTATCGTAGCCTCATGACCTTTGATATCCATCATCAGCGGGTGGTCCCATATCGTGGGATGATTTCAGACCTGTCCGACACCTACTTCCTGTTTACCGAACATATTTACAGCAACCGGCCATTTCTGTCTTTGACGCTTTTTTGTTTAAAATTGGCAATCTAAAATTTGAACGTTTTTTAGTTTAAAGAAATGGTCCATGCGCTTTGTAGATTGACAGTAAATGACACATAACTTATATGTGTATAGATAGACGTATACATTTTGAGAACAGTGTTGCTTTAACCCTTCCTCATTTTTTTTTTCCTTTCAGTGTCGAATGGGAGTGGATAGAATCAACAAAAACCATATTGTTAACAATTTGATTGAGGCTTATTTAAAAGAACACCCAGGTAAGAAAGAGACAGCATCAGCATTACATGTATTTATTCTGTAAATCGAGAATATTTGGTGCAAACATATTTTAGCGCAATCAGCAATGAAAACCTTTTGGCACAAACTTATGTTAGGACAACGATACCACCTGGTCAATAATTTAATGTCAATGAAAACCTTTTAGCGCACAATTTAACATATCATAATCGTATGTCTGCGCTAAAGGCACTAAAATAAATAGTGCGCTAAATATTCTCGTTTTGCAGTATAGACTTTACCCATGTGAGATTTTTCTTTGTCATACTGCAAATTAGATTCTAAGAATTTGATTGGTTCATTTGCCGTTATTATGAGACTATATTACCTGCCTGGGACAGGTAATATAGGTCACGTGATCTTACTGTGACGTTGGTAAACGATCGCCATTTTGGACTCGCTTTGAACAACTCTTACATACATAGATGCAATCACACTGTTTGTAAAGAATGTATTATAAGGGCAGATGAACACAAAGTTTTTAAATAGTGCAAAAGGTGACGAAAAGTAATGTCAAAGTCATGCTGTATGAATTTTGCTTCAAACAACGTCATAATATTTGTCTGTGGGATTTCACTGGTTATAAATATGGATTTCCCTGGTTATAAACAGGGATTTCACTGGCAATGAACAGTGATTTCTCTGGTTATAGATAGGGATTTCTCTGGTTATAGATAGGGATTTCACTGGTTCACTGGTTTTAGATAGGGGATTACTCATACTGGTTATGGATAGGGATTTCACTGGTTATAGATATGGATTTCCCTGGTTATAGATAGGGATTTTATTAGCTGTTCAGGTATTTCACTGGTTATAATAGGTTTACCTTTGGCTATAAACAGGGATGTCAATTAAGGTTTTCTGACTGCACTGAGTATTTCACTGGCTAGGATAAGAATGTCATTGGCTTACATCATTTAGTTTCGAAATTAGTTCTACTTCACACCACTTTAAAAGCATAAGATATATAGGTGCAGTTAACAGGCAGAAAGAAGCATATCCGAAATGTGGGGCCACTCTCTGTTATAGTACTTGTACAGATCTATATTTGATATGTAGCTACTAGTTCACGTAATAATGTAACCACTACCACTATGCTCAATCATGTTGTATCTCCTACGAGATATTCACGATACCCGTGTGAAAACACATACTTGAAGCATATACCTAATTAACTCAACAGATAGTAATGAGTTTTCATTTGGTATATGCAAACCACACCACCATTAATATGCAATACATTTGACACGGATCGAGTCTGAGATTTAATAACCAAAGCTAGAGACATATACTTTTTCTTATTTAATTTTTAATGCATGATCAGAATAGTAACAGATATAAATTATGATATATAGCAAGTAAAATATCTTGAAATCTTACACTAATTAACGAACAAGCAACTAAATGATAGTAAGGTCTAGTTCAATCTACTCTCGCCAGAGTTCTCAGGTTATGTGAATGTCATGATACCGTACTAAGTCGAAATTTACCGTCTACGATAATACAGCTAAGTATCCTTGCATAAATATACCCCACCCGGGATGTACCATTCAATTCATGTGTGTTGAGTGACTCTCCTACTTGTGTGGAACAGATTGTGTATAGTATCAAAATAAATGCTCTTGTTCAAGTCCAAATTAGTAAATTAGACAGTAAAATTAGTACTTGTCGCTATTAAACTGTAATTGTAGCTGTATTGATGTTAACTAGATGAGTTATCCTCTCCAATCTAAAGACTGATACTGTCTTCCTGAGTGTTCAGCACAACCGCGTGAAAATAACTACAAGTACTTTAAAGGCTCTACACATCACAAACAACAGGCAATTAAACGCGGGCACTTGTAATTAAACGATGCTGCTTGCGGTCAATATAACATCACACTAGAGGTGTAATTAAACGATGGTTTTTCCTAGTCATGAATGAAACACTGTAAGAGCTCGTGCGTATTAACCACTGTGCTGACTTATCCATGATACTTGGATTTTCTCATTTAGCGAGACGGATACTGCCAGCCCACAAGTCCACGATTGTCTCTGCGGTCCACAACATAAACCCCATGGAACGCGTGTATAAGTTGTGAATGTAGCGGAGGAACTGTCCGTCCTGATCTAGGATTTTGCGATACGGGTCAATTGATATAAGTCACTGATCTGTCATGGATGTGGACCTGCCCTGGCTGTCTGTAGCTGATGCCTGCGTAGGATAATGTCTCTCGGTATTAGAGGGATGACGTGTATCTAAAAGTGGAATGTTCCGCGCACTGTTGACCACACACTACCATGGCATCTAGCGCATCATTGGTCTAGCCACAGACCAGATACCATGCACAGGCGGTTTGGTTTCTCACTGATGCATTTAAGAACCAGTATGGAATACAGAGGAAGGGGCCCTTGGTCATCCGTACGAGGACGTCCTTGTGTCCGCTGTGACCAGAATAAACCGCACTCACTTTGGACTGGTTCGCCATCACACTTAATGCGCTAATGGTTAAACCGAGGTAGATCTATCCACACACGCGGATGATCTTATCACGTTAGATATTGCGATGTACCCCACCCCCATGTAGTGTGATGCACGGGACGGATTTCTTATTGCTTCACTAGGTTATAGTGTTATTACTGTCGCGGTCATGTAACTATCAATCAAATTCCACACGCCCCGTGGGACGTTATTGTTCGCATGGTACTTCCTGAAGTGGTCTCTGCTACATTTGGAATGACAAGTTTGTTTTCATTTACCATGGACCGGTGAGACTTCCATGATTGTTTGTATTCCGCACTGTCGACTTGGTCACATGAGACAGCTCACACTGTATAGAAATGTACATGACCCAAGTGCTGTGGTGGCGGTGAGTTCTGCGGAGTTCAGGGCAAGCAGTGATTTGACTGGTTGTAAGATGGGTTGATAAATGAGGATAAAAACCGAACCGACATCATTTCAAGTAAGTTTTCTGTGTTAATTGTTGGAGTAAGAAACTTGGTGATGTCCCTACTGTTTTTTAGGAGCAAGCTTATTGAATTCCCTCATTTCTAGATGGGTCACAGCTTGAATGTATTAATGGTCGAGATATATAATATGTGTCCACAATGTTTTTCATCCAAATTGAGCCTATGTTTGAAGTTCACATCACTTCTCGCTAGCACACCTTCGTCGTTTTGTAAAGCAAGTGCCAGATGTTTGATGTTGGCCTCCGTGTGCATGTCCGATTTCCGTCGGGTGACCGAAGACGGCTGGTGGATCTCTGCGGTTATGAGGCTTCCTCCATGGTTCATGCAGACGTGGGTCCAGGATTCCCGCGTAATGTTCATTTCTAACTTTGGATTTTATCAGGTTTGAAAATGTCGGAACATCATTTCTTCGTACCCGGGGATAGATTCGTTCTCGAGTTTCTTAAATCTTGTTGTAAATTAGTTTTTTGGAGCTGAGTTTTTCCCACAAGAACACGTCTGATAAATCGTGACTTTGTGTTCCCCGAGGAGACCACACGAAAAACAGATAGGAGATTTTACCAGTTATCACATGTGAAGTTCACAATCCTTGTCGGACGATGTTAGTAAATTTCGGAAATTGTGAAGGATTAACGAATAAATTTCTTTGTAAGTTCTAGCGCACGACTTTGTGGTGTATCTGTTATGGAAAGAGGAAAGCGTGTTGCTTTACACTACGTTAGTCGACATAAACTGAGGCTCACACGCCCTCACAGCAAATAGAGGAGGGGTCAGTCCCATAAAGGCCACACCAATTAACGTCTGTGATCACGGTGGTCGGGTCCATGTCATGTGGTCAAGAGGTCAGACGAGTAGTTTACATGTCAATAATAGAAATGATTTTTTAAAAATCATCATGATTGCATTAAGATTCTTTACTAGACAAAAAAAAACCTCAATAAGTCATGTGTCTACATAATCACGGCGTTTCTTGGATAAAGTTGACCATTCAGTTTGCGTAACAAATTTTGTACTCATCACATGTATAAAAAAGCCTGTTAGTATCATACAAGCAAAATACATTAATGAAAAAAAGTTAATTTCTACAGTAAAAAGCTATGATTTAAAGTCGAAGTTGCTATTCCAGCCCCCCCCCCTGCTTCTATGACCTTCCATTGAACCTATGTAGATCTCTGTTTAATACATTTGTACTCGAAAGCAATTGACTCCTAAGAATGTCTTATCGTATAGTTGGGTGTATAATGTAAATACAAGTATCTGCTAACACTGTAAATATGGAGCTATAATAGTATATTACCGATGGGTTGTAAGAGTGTAAAACAATTATTGCTCGTAAGCGTAAATTATGGAGCTTACGTTATAGTGTTATGTAGAAAGGTAAAACAATAGTGTTTATCCCCTAACCTGTAAAATAATGGAGCACTAGTTAATAATGTCTCGTGTCTGTATAAAGAGTGGTATAAATACCCTTGCCTAAAACTGTAAAATTATAAGCTCCACAGTAATTAGGTTGGTTTATACATGTAAAATATTTGCCTAACCTGTAAAATATGGAGCTACAGTATTAGTGTGTAGGTATGTATAAGTGTATTAAATAATTGCCTAACCTGTAAATATGAGCTTTCACAGTCAAGGTGGTTGTAGTAATGTAAAAACAATTTGCCCTAACCTGTAGAATAGGCACGCTTTAGTATAGGTGGGCTTGGTCAGAATAATCGTAAAACAATATTGCCTCTTAACCTGTGTAAATATGGAGCTTATTAGTATAGTGGCTGTTTATAGATGTAAAACAATTGCCTACCTGTAAATTATGGACTTATATTACACGTGGCTTGTAGTAATGTTATAAGCAATATTTAAGCCTTAACCTGTATATATGGGCTATACCAGTCTCGTGGCTGTCACACATGTAAAACAATATGTGGTCTCTAACCTGTTAGTAATTTGGAGCTTATAGTTATAGGTGGAGTTGAGTAATGTAAAAAACAAGTATTGTTCTAATCCTGTAAAATATTGTGAGGCATTATCCTCCCGGAACAGCCGCCTCCTCGCCTATACCCGTGAACTGACGACGATGAGCAGTGAATACTGAACGTGCCGGCCCCAGCTACTACTCGGTACTACATCCTTGCTTCTTGATGCACGTGTCACTGATGAATTTACATGATTAACAACGCGGGAGTGTAGTCTTTTACCTTCTAAATTTCGCCTTATTTTCCATCTGCACTTCACAACTATCAGGAGGAACAATAGAAAATAAATCTCGAGGCGGCAGGAGGGGGGGTCACAGTTCGCCATCAACACTCCTCGCAGCATCCGATCCTCTCGCTGTTATGATAGACAGTCCGTTAAGAGCAATCATAAACAAATACGTAAGAAAACGAAAATGCCAAAAAATAACAAATAATCAAATATTTTCAAATACCCCTAAAAAAACTATTAATTATTAAATACCTACCCATGTTTTATATCATACCTATGAAGATGATTTTTTATTTATGTTACGAAGGTATATTCTTTGAATTTAGTGTGAAGTCCTTTTTACATTTTAATGAATTAATTTCACGCGCAATACTATGAAATCTTTAAATTATGTATGGTAACACGTATACATTAAGTAAAAACGAATATACACTCAATAGACCTGCACATATGACCTCAGTAACTGTGGACCTCACGGTATCATATCCATGCAGTTGCTCGGAAATTTACACAAGGTTTTTAATACTAATCAAGCGATTTCAAACTTTGGCCGTTTACGAAGTATGTTTGCACTTAATTAGCACGCACACAATCTATACAGTTGTCTATGCATATGTCTACGTCTTTATAGTTAGAAAGAATGCCACAAGGGTTACCTGCAGAATAGCTATAATTCTAACAAATATAAATTCCTCAAATTATTGCATTTTTTCGTAAAAAAAAATGCTATTTCTAATATGTTGAAGTTACCCTTAAAAGACAAAATAGAAGGCTATGTCTTACAACTTGCATCACGCTGATCAGACCGTTTAGCACGTTCTCATCCATGTGACAGAAGTTATTCTCAGGCTGTTTGCAGCTAAATTTTTAAGTGAATCACAATTCTATTGTCCCATTCATTGCATTCAAGAGGAAAAGTCGGGCCATTTATGTTAGTATAACTCTTTAACAACAGGCATCTACTCGTCAGGCCAACTTTGTTCCTGTTACATATATATGTATTGTGTCATCCTACAACAGACAGCATTTGTTATGGATTTGCTATTGCTTGTACTATCATGTGTGTCGTCTGGTGGGGGGGGGGTCATTTTCTTTTCACTGGTGGGCTGGGTTCATGGTACATTATCTCTATTCTACTGTGTCGCTTTGCGGGGGATGGGGAGGGGAGGTAATTGTAACCTTACGCTATGTTATACTAGATTAATTTTTATTTTTAATTTCCTTTTATATTTGAGGGTGTGGGGTTGTGGTTGAGGTATAATTATGTGTTAACAGTCGTCTGAAGGATTATTGTGACGATCACCATTTACCGTCACCATGTGACCGGTGAGCGGACTCCCGGCAATAACGTTTAGGTCTATCTCGGCGCCTCGTGTTTTTGTGGTCCTTTCTAAGAAAACGTAGAGCCCATTTAGGCCGTCGTCTAATGAACAAACTTAGGGCTAAAGAAAATCTATTCTACCAACCACAGGGACTTTTGTTTTCTGTATATATAGAGATAATGAATCTGTCTGTATAACTAATAATTAACACCACAAGGTACTTATCGCAATGACATACCATTGTATTAGCAGGAATGATACATATTCCTCGGACACTGGTAAAGGCCTTTTGAGCTACCCACACACGAAATATGCATGGCAATTTGTCACCCTACTATCCTCAGAGCCGTGTTCTCCTTCTACGTAATAATTATTTACAAAACCAGATGTTAGTGAGCATGACGTATTCAGTTGCCCTCTTATCTCCGTAATGCATCAAATACTATAGGCTCGAACCCTGCTCGATTTCCCATTTTCATCTCACGAAATGCTTTGTCCTTGAGATCCAGGCTACAAAAATAGAGCTGCGCGAGTGTTGATTGGCTGTGCACGCGCCTCGTCTAAAATTTACGTTTCGGACAATCGCTGGAGTCTATTTATAGTAAGACAAACGCCAACGAGTGGCATCAGGTTGTTGTTATCGAAAAGATCAGAAAGCTTGCCAAAATGAATGGGCACACTCGCTGCGCACCTAGATTGGATCGTTATTTGATATTTGTTTAGTTAGTAAGCAATAAGGAAAAGAAAAAAAAATACTACAAAATGCAGAGGGGGTCCCCCCGACACCACGCCAGAGCTACTGAAATGGGTTACGACCATCCAAACCCCACAACACCATCAGCAACTTCACGCTTTAGGGGTTAGGTACCTACCGAGCCCCACCCCTATAGCCTTAACTTGAACATATCATTTTTTTTTTACGCATATAAAAATATTCCTCAAATACATTTCAAATAAGTCTGATGCGCAAAAAGCCCAAAATAACTCACACAATAAATACCCCTCCTTGACATTGACATATTAATAATGTAACAATTACTCATTATGTCGCAGAAGAGCCATTTTCAATGTATTCAATGTACAGCCCCTCGGCTCCCCCGGTAACACCTTAAATTCAAAACCCAGACAAATATTCTATGATAAAATTTGGGGGTTTTCTACTCGTGGGTTTTATAAAATTACACACATTTTTTGCAATTGTTCTCCATCTAAAACGCAATACTGAAGTTTTCTTATCAACTTTTTTATGAATACAATATGCCATGGCGTCAGGACCTGCTCGAGGGCGAGATGGGGGTATCGGGGAAGGCCCAAGTTTTGTTTTTTTTTTTGATCTTGCTTGTCATATGAGATTGTGCCACCACCACCGTCCCTTAGTCTTTTTTAGAAAGTTTGCTGCCCCCACCCTCGCGCACATTATTTGTTCCGGAATTTTCCCATTAGGCCTCTATAGCTTTTTTCTTTTTTCTTTTGGCTTGACACATTATTAACACCCTCCACCCGTCAGCTCTACGCCTATGTACTACGCGTGCACTCAACACGTCAGAGTGAGCCGATTTTCGCTCGACTCATCTTTAAAATTGAAAACGTGATTTGTCCACCAGATGAAATGAATTCCGGATGACATTTCAACTTAATTAAATTGCAATGTATGGTTTAAGGTCAGTAAGGATTAATAGAAAAAGTTGTTGATTCATTCCATCGTCGTGAGTTAAATTTCCTATTCCGTGGTGTATCATTTCGTATTCATTTAACAACGACATGTGTATTACCGTAACGTAGACCAACAAATTTGGCATTTTTTCACCTATAGCTAAAACAATAAGATTAACAAAACGTCACCTAAAGTCATATATTTTATTAATTTTGTTAAACTAAACCATCTGATTCACTCATAGCGAATTTTATGTAGGGCTAGTAAAGCATTGATGGGACAAAAATTATCACATATTATGATATTCTATTACATGTAAGCCAACAAGTATCTCAATTGTTTTTCAACAACACAGAAATACGAGCTTAGATAAACTAGTTTACCTTCCATGGTTAATTGTGATAGCGGTATTCAAGTACAAACATACATCATAAATACAGGCGTTGCTTTCACTACTGCTAACAGTAAAATTTTCTAAAATAAATCTCATCATTATATCAAGGAAACAAATACTAAGCTAACAAGTAAGACTCAAAAACTCATCATTAATAAGGATGATAAAACAAGAAAATACCATAATAACCAAGTTGATCAAAATAAACTCTCACATAGCAGGGTGATTCGTAAAAATAGTTAGAGCATAAACGTAGATTAAATAAAACATCAATATTTGTTCAAACATATGCAGGGATTCAGAAGAATAGCCACCGTGTAGATAAATAAACAAAATGTTTCTTTAGCAAATTGTGTTATAATTTTTTTATTTGGGTAATGAAGGAACTAGCATTGCAGAAATAATTCTAATACGTGGGTTATGAAATTTATTTCTTGTCCATTTCTGCAATTTTGGACGGGTTGCACGAGAGCAAAACCGGCTTATAAATAGGTGAATGGCGGGTGGCGGCGCGTGGGGAATAATATCTGTAACACTTTTACTCAGTAATTACTTATCGTAGCCTATGAGATAAAGATTTATCATCACGGGTGGTCCATATCGTGGGATCTGATTTCAGACCTGTCCGACATCTACTTCCTGTTTACCGACTTAGAAGAATATTTTCCAGTGTTATCTTAATAGTGCAAATTTTCGTACACTTTACTCAGCATTGATAAATCGTACCTACATGACTTTGATATCCATCATCAGCAGGTGGTCCCATATCGTGGGATCAATTTCAGACTGTCGCGACCTACTTCCTGTTTACCGACTTAGAATATTTTCAAGTGTTATTCTTAATGTGCAATTTTCGTAAACTTTTACTCAGCCATTAATTATCGTAGCCTCATGACCTTGATATCCATCATCAGCGGGTGGTCCTAATCGTGGATCCGATTTCAGACTGTCCACATCTACTTCCTGTTTACCGACTTAGAATATTTTTCAGTGTTATCTTAATAATGAAATTTCGTAACACTTTACTCAGCAATTAATTATCGTAGCTCATGACCTTTGATATCCATCAATCAGCGGGTGGTCCATATCGTGGGATCCGATTCAGACCTGTCCGACACTACTTCCTGTTTACCGAACATATTACAGCAACCCGCCATTTTTGTCTTTGACGTCTTTTCTGTTTAAAATTGGCAATCTACAAATTTGAAACGTTTTTTAGTTTAAAATGTGTCCATGCCCTTTAAGGATTGACAGTAAATGACACATAACTTATATGTGTATAGATAGACGTATACATTTTGAGAACAGTGTTGCTTAACCCTTCCTCATTTTTTTTTCCCTTTCAGTGGTGAATGGAAGTGGATGAAATCAACAAAAACATATGTGTTAACAATTTGATTGAGGCTTATTTAAAAGAAACCAGGTAAGAAAGAGACAGCATCACAAGCGATGTAATGTTTTCTCTTAACGAGAATATTTGGTGCAAACATTTTAGGCGCAATCAGACAATGAAACCTATTTGGCACAAACTTATGTTAGGACACATACCACCTGGTCATAATTTAATGTCAATGAAACCTTTAAGCGCACAATTAACATATCATAATCGATGTCTGGCGCTAAAGGCACTAAAATAAGATATGTCGTTAAATATTCTCGTTTTGCAGTATAGACTTTACCCATGTGAGATTTTTCCTTTGTCAAACTGCAAATTAGATTCTAAGAATTTGAATTGGTTCATTTTGCCGTTATTATGAGACTATATTACCTGCCTGGGGACAGGTAATATTAGGTCACGTCGATGTCTTACTGTGACGTTGGTAAACGATCGCCATTTGGACCTGCTTTGAACAACTCTTACATACATCATAGATGCATCACAACTGTTTGTAAAGAATGTATTATAGAGGGCAGATGAACACAAATTTTTAAATAGTTGCGAAAGGTGAGAAAAGTAATGTCAAAGTCATGCTGTATGAATTTTGCTTCAAACAACGTCATAAATATTTTGTCTGGGATTCACTGGTTTAATAAATGGATTTCCCTGGTTATAAACAGGGATTTCACTGGCAATGAACAGTGATTTCTCTGGTTATAAGATAGGGATTCAACTGGTTCACTGGTTTAGATAGGGATTACTATTAGCTGGTTATGAGATTAGGGATTTCACTGGTTATAGAATAGGGTTTCAGTGTTTATAGAGGGAGATTCTCACTGGTGTTTATATACAGGGATTCCGGTATATAATCCCTGGTGATAAATAGGGATTTCCTAGTTATATGATAAGGGATGTACCTGTTATGGATAGGGATTTCACTGGTTTATGGATATGGATTTCCTGGTTATAGATAGGATTTTATTAGCTGTTCAGCGTATTCATCATGGATTATAATAGGTTTACCTTTGGTATAAAACAGGGATGTCATTAAGGTTTTCTGTACGTGCACTGATGTATTCCATGGCTAGGAATAAAGAAATGTCATTGGCTAGTATAAGAATCTTTCACTGGCTAGGTAGAATATAGATAAGTGTCAT
>CAJDSM010056747.1:3294-16709 GCA_903981925.1 Ostrea lurida | reverse complement strand
TTTCGCAAGATTTTAAAGTCTGTTCATATCGCAAAGATTCATTCACGTATGTTATTAAAACCGTCTCTACTTCTATACGCCAATGAATGATAAGTAGCGTTTAAAGTGTTTATTGACATAAACGCTTCCCTTTTACGTTTAGATGCTTAGATAAAATAAACAATATTCGCTAAGTCCACGCGAATTAAGATTAACAGTCTCCGTGAGTATTAATAGTACTTAGCCAATTATAATAAAAAACCTTAGAATTTTATAAAATACATAAACCTATTGTTCATATATATGTAACCCCCAGGGAACTTTTCTGAAGGAGAAATATCACTGACTTCCATGCTTATTGGTAATTAAACTTTATAAGAGAATCCATCAGTGTAGATTGATTTTTCTGCCCAAATTAAACCCCGTAGTCCGTAGTTTCATACTAGATCACAATTTTCTTAATTGTGACCATGTACTCAGAGTTGACTACTAGGTATTAATCTACAACGATTTTTACTCCTTGTTATTTTTCGCAATCGTAAACAGGGCATCATACGGCCGTGAAGTTGATCGTACCACGTGTCACGATGCATGAAGAAATGATTAACACTACTCCATTCCCTCTACCACAGTATTCTTTAAACCCGATTCAGCTTTTATGTACGGATAGTGCCATTGTATATCCTCACATAGTCACTCTGACTATCATTTTCGAAATATGTATTTAATTGAATGCTCTTTAGTACTGCTGATACCTTATGTTCTGTATGTTAAGCATTTGCATATGTTAATCTTTTGCCTCTTAAGTAAACGCTAAAGCACTTAGCTCTAACAAGTAGACATCTATAAGGAGCTTTAACAATGTGTACCAAAACCTTACACCCAACATGGGTAATTGATGTATATTATATTCTCTTGAACTTTGTTAGTACAGTTAAATGAGCTTTTATGTTACAATAAAGTATATTGGGTTCTTACTACTAGATATCATAAGGATACGTACCAGGCATGACTAACTTAGTCATCCTACTTAAGGAATTCAAGACGGCGTCTGCAGTGACATAATCTTATGTAACATTATTGTAATACTACAGACAACGTTTTGTATAGTTGTGTTATTGTAGGAGCCCTCCCCCCACAATCTATTCAGACTTAACACTCAAACTTGTTCACGCTAGTTTACCCCATTATATGTGGGCATAATCTTAACGCTTTTTATAATTTAGGCGTGGTATCAATAACTGTGTTTTATATTGAGATAACCAATGATTTTCTACTTTTTAAATTAATCATTTCTTTTACTTCCCCACCATACAAATAATGTCAAATTCTCTGGACATCACGGTGATCATCTTATGTAATCACTTAAATATATTTAATCCATTTCTTTCACAAGGCTTCCTAGTCAAGACGAGTACTGCTCGTCATATCCTATAGACAGTATCGATAGAATCTTATATGAGTGTTAAACAATTGGCAAAGTTTCATAATAGATATATTTAACAGCAATACAACAACAGATGTTTTCATCACAGATATTGTGAACACTGTTCAGTGATTTAGTCGCATGAATAACAAATCTACTGCACTACAACGAATCTCGATAATTAATACACTCTCAACAATTCTTCATCAGATGAAGGCTATATTTCTGGCCGACATATATCGAACTTACCTTGGATGTTTTATGCGCAGAGTCAAGTTTGGTGTAGATTCCCATAATTATTACTGATTTCACCTTGTATTACATTATCTACTCGCTTTTATGTGCATTTAGTGAATTGTGTTTGGGTTTGTGTCCATTTTTATCTATTGTCTGAGTTCTTAGTTAGCTCGAATTGCATCGGATGTGTCATTCTCGCAGATCAGTTCTGTTTGCTTTTGTCTGTTCCTCGATTGCCTAGTTGTTGCTTTTGTCGTTTTTAGCGCGTAGTTGTTGCTTGTATCGTTTGTTCCGTTTCAGTGTTCTTGGTGATTTTGTTCTTTACTGTTGTATTATGCGAAGTTGAATATTGTGTTAATTATTTTGAAGTTGTATACTGCTCTCGTATGCGGCAACGATACTTGAATTAGTGGTATTTGAAACGACTAACAATTGCTATGGAATATATACCTCTTAATACAAAAATTACCACATGATATGTTTCTCACCTGTCAAAAAACAGATGGAATAGTTCGGTAGGTAGATATTGAGAATAGTACATATATGTTACGCTGTGCCAGTTCTGAGTTTAGTTTATCCTGATGCTGTTAAGAATTTGTAAGTAGTACTACCCGAGGTATTATTCTCCTATGCACGTTTACCTCTCACCATACATAAATGGATCAATCCTACCACACCTGCTTTCCAAGGCTGGTAAGAAGGCTGTCAGGGGTCTTTGTTCTGTAGATCTGTTACGGAACGACTGAAGTGTTACCAAATACCTGCCAACAATGTTCATACTATTGATGAATTTACCTGAAATTAATAAAACAAATTTTACATGTTGCTTTGGTAGGTTAGACAAACGAATTTCTTTGTGGGTTTTTGTATGTAGATTTGCATATTAACGAGTGAATTTGGGATAGATAATTGCATTTTTTTAAAAACTTATATTAAGATCAATGCTACATATCAGCAAGGCTACGAATCCATTTAATTTAGTCTTTCCTCTTTCATCAGTGTTGTTGTCGAAATATTAATAGAAGAAAATGGAAGTGAACAAACAGCGATCGAAATCTAAATCACTATCTTTAGTATTAACAGAATTATTAGAAACAATTTCTAAGTTCAACGATGCTGATTACGTTGACAGCAATGACACTTATATATATACGAGACACTTTTCGAATAATTAACATTGATGATCCATCACGTAATACATCTCTAAAAACACAAACCGTAGCGTGGAGTAAAATATGCATGCACGATATGATGCTACCACTTAGTCGGTACCTAGGTTTCAAAGGTGCTCCATATTTAGATTATATTTTCTTTTATGTTAAATCGTTCTCGATAAGTATCTAACGGTATTCACCAATTTAATATATAAAAACGTAACTTTCCGATTTCTGCGTTGTAACAGATTCAAGATATACCACGAAGTCACAGGTAATAGCAGAGACTATAGCCTACAAAGGCTAAGTACGAATACCACTAGCTTTTGCGTTCCAACCAATATAGCTGCTCATTGAACAAATCGGCAAAATCGACAGAGCAAGCGTATAATCTAAAACAGCACACGGTCATTCAACAAAAAAGCATTACAATGTAAATATAACTACCGGCATTCTTGTCTCGTCAAACTATTCAGAACTGCACCGACTCTTACCATTGTATAAGATACTACTCCTCGTAAACCACGCTGACACAGATTACTATAATTATAATAATACGTAGGATGACAAATACTTGTTAATGATGCTTGCCATTATATTTTACCGATGCGAATGAGAATATTACCAAGCAAATCTCATCAGCATCTATCCAACCAAAAATCTAGACTACAATACGCTCGACAATTTACAGTACATTGAGGAAAAGTCACTACTCAGTAGTTTGTAGATATTCTTTACTGATATGAGTCTTGATCAGAGAGTATAACTCAAACAAATCAGCAACTGTATGTCTCGGTATGCGTACGAGCCTTTCTTCAGTCTGTCGTTGTTAGCCAGATAAATCAATGAACGTCTTTGGTATAAATCAGTCATATTCGTTATATCTCTAGCCGAACCTACTGGGGAATATTCGATGTGTATTCAACAAGTATTTATTATCCAGAACGTAAAGTGCGCCTTATTCATTGTAGTATAAAGTATTCCTATCATATGATTTCTCTCTTAGTTTCTTATTTTAACCTGTACGGACGCGCATAGTTACACTCACGTCTGATTGATTTCCACAATTACCGAGTGCACTACAAATCTGAATTCTTGAGGGTAATAAGACAAAATGAGAGAGGAAAGTGGTGAGAGACAATACGTACCATACTAGTTTTTATAAATCTTCATAAATGATCATGCATTGATTATGCAAAAACAAATTAGACATATCCTGAACTAATAATACATGAGTCATTATATTTCATAAGACACTTGTAAATTATATATAGAAAAAATTGTAGGAGTGTAATAAACTAAATTACCTCATTCAGTGGAAGAAGATGACGCGCGATGTTTTTATTCCTCTATAACTAGCTTCTCCTTGTCCATTCTGCAGATAGAGTAAATTGATAAAGATAGATATATCTATATACGCAACTAACTTTTTTCTCTATTATTTTATGACCTAAATCTTACACTGTGTGTCATAAGAGGGTCGAGAGCTAATTTTATTTGTATTCTTTACATGATGATGGTGATGGATTTGCATCGCATTTGATTATAATTGTGGAACGATCTGGGTTTGGGGTGTCTGTTACATCTGTATATTAAGTTAGTGATGCTTCGGAATCATGTCAATGGTATGCGCAGGGGATTGTTCACATGACACGAGGATCTAGAAGCTTGAATCATGAGAGTACTCGGTGCTATGGCCAATTACAATGGTGAATTTCGCAAGGTTTATTTACAATCTAATATAAAAAATACTCAAATAAGTAATATTTAACTAATCTCACTCGAGCAAGCGGATAGGTTTCTGGTTGCTACAGCTGCGTAGTTAGCACTACTCTTCGGAAACCTATATTCATTACAATTCAAGGAACATTCGAAGTATTCTGTAATCAATGTTAGTATACTTCGTATCCTTGTATGTCTTATTGTTCAGGAAACGAGAATTGTTCGGGTAAGATGAGTAGGTGACAAGGTTTTAAGTGGTGGGGTTGGGACTGAGTAGCGTATAGTTTTTTAACCTTCTTTATTGACCCTTGCGTCAGAACATATAACAGGCTTTCATGTATCCTTAAACGTAATTTTGCGAAAAAAACACCACGAAAAATAAAATGGCGAGTAGGAGGTTCCTCTGACAAAAAGTATTACAATTAGCAACGCCTGAGACTGTTAATGAAGTTGATAGTTACGTCCCCAATATAACCACATACATCAACCTATCGAGTGGTTCGCGGTATAGTACCAGGATGCTAACATCCGAGTTGACTCTATAAATGCGATAAGAAACAGAACAAAATCGGCACCAGGTTTATTACTGGATCTCACGTTATGAATGCAATAGGAATGAAGTAAGTATATATATCGCTCGTACATTAGGGACTCGGTGTTCACCACTGCTACCCTCCGTGAGCCTGATATTCTAAAAAAAAAAACATTTAAAACGGTGTTCAATTATCGCGCTGTCGGTGCGTAAAATTCGTAGCTATTTATTATAAATGATCTATGTGATTCCGGACGATGTTTTAACGGTTATTACGTGACAACAATCACAATTCAATCGACTGAGCTTAAGTCTAATTATGGTGTCGGAAACTGAGCATTTTAGTTACGTGGATTCCGGGGTCTGACATTAAATTACGAGGTCATCATATTGCTTGACAAATGGATCCGAGTGTTCTCTAGTCACCTGAAAAGGGAACTCGACTAGAGTTCGTAGACTGTCCACTACGCAGCCAACGTTTCATAACTTGATGACTCTTATATGCGATTTTTTCTTTGTTTCAAGTACGCATCGCTCTACTTTCTTCATGACAGATTACGCGTAGTACGAAAAAGACACGACGTAGCGAATGTTACTCTTATCCGTTGACTTATAGCTTATGACTTATATCCTAATATAAATTGTATGCGCATCCGACCTAACTAAAAAAATGATATCTGTTTTCTCGCCTTATTTGTAAAAAAAGTTTTGTTAAGCCCCATGTAGCATCAAACTGATCTATCCTGATTACAGCGACCTCTAATTCTACTCCTGGTTAGTTAACACGCTAATAGGTCCGGAATACCAGTACAAATTTGTAATTTTATCTTACTTAAGCAACACCCTGCCTGGGTAGCCGCATATTGTTGATTAAGTTGTAGGAAAGATCGTCATCAAATCAGCGTCTTTTATCAACGGAAAAACGCGTATATACGTGGCTATACGTAGAGATCGCTCACTTTCGATATCCATAATCCGTTATATCAGATGCGGGCACCATATACCTATCTCTCGCTTAATCAAAGAAGTGGAAATAAGTATCAATGATAATATTGTTGTTACCACAAGCAAACGAATCATGACTCCCAATCTGTAGTAAAAACGTACAGCCACGCGACACAGATAGCGTATATAATTGGCGTAATGAAGAAAAGCGCAAGATGATGTTGTCCCAGAAGATGAGTAAATCGTGGGGATTTCTTGTTAAGTTTTAATTGAAATACGTTTTTTGTATGTATTTGTTTTTTACGTTTTGATAGGTATTGTACGTTATTGCAGCGTTGTAGGAGGCAACATATCAAAGCTCTTCTTTAGTACACCCGTTTCGTAGTAAGGTATTGGTAATATTACGTTTTCATATACGTCTGCTCAGCTTACAAGTCACGTCACACTGTTCAGTTTCGGGCATCTCGTTAACACGTTTTGAAAACCGTAGCAGCACCGCTAGTATACATAGGGAAAACGTACGAGCGTAAATGAAACGAGCTAGATATATACGGGCTGTATACGTTCTAGATTCAATCCCTTTCGATCGATGCGCTTATAAGTGGTGCTGCTCTATATGGTATTGAAGGCAAAAAATCAAAACGTAGAAACATATGTAGCGATCGACAAATCTAAAGAATGTGTCGTTTAACATAAAATGTAGTTATGTATGCGTCTTATAGAAAAAGCTAGGGTGGTCCCTTTTTTATTTGTTACGTAGCCGAAATGACTAATTTAATGGGGAAATACGTGTGTTGAACCTTGGTTCATAGTCTACTAAAACTTGTAACGTAGTTACAGGAATAAACGTACCTGTAGTCATACACATATAAAACGTGTACATGAATATTTGGAATGGGGAGAAAACGCTTTTTGGTTATTATATCTTCACCTAGTCGTACGTGAACGAAGGAGCGTACGAGAGAGACGTGATGAAGCGTTTATTATGGAATCAGGTGAGTCTGTCCAATCAGTGTCTTGTTATAAAAAGAACTGGTTCCCGTGTTTATTCATGTGATATTACTAATCATTCAAAACCCGGCCGATATCTAACTACGCGTAGCGACTTCGTTAGTAGAAACGTGAGCCACCACAAAAATATCGTCTAAATTGAACAAAAGTCGTAGGATTTCATATTGACCTTGAGTGCTAGGCTAAATCGGTGAGTTAACTGCGGCATACATAATTAAATCAGGCCCAAATATTTGTGTTCTCACGGTTCCAAGAAGCGTTTTTGCTTTGTTTTCTTAATAAAACGTTAGGAAACGCTAGATTGCACGAAAACGTGTCAATTTGTATCACGATAAATAGGCTTAGGCTCTTGAATATGACAGTTATCTTTATCGAGCCGGAAAAAAGTTTACTTCTAGTCTATTGAAAATAGTTTTTCAAGATTATGAAGTTAGAATTACTTGCAGTATATAAAAGGTCTATAATGTCATTGGAACATATCTCCTTAGTAGTAGACAGTGAGACATCCAATTAACAAATTTCCTATCAGTTCGTTAGTTTATTGGTTGTCTCCCCTCGCTCTGGCTTAATAGAGCTGCCCTTGTGAGATCTAAATAACGGCTACTTAACTTCGAACTCTTAGTGAGCACAATATTATGTAAAGAGATGTTCTCCCCGTGCAAAATATTATATTCGGCAATCCTAGATGTGGGCTAATGAAAGTACCCGTGTGGGTTTCTGAAGGTTACATGTGTGTTCTTGTATTATAGCATAATAAAGAGATAAAGGGAATAAAAGATAGTCATTTTTAGTGTTATGCGATTAAATATGTGTGTGGAGTGTTTCTTAGCTGATCAAGTCTCTTGATTAACAGATGATTTCTTTTTAGTAGCTATAATCCCATTATAGCACAAATTCGTAGTGCTAGCATTTGATGTTATCTGATCTGCTATTAGTGTTCCCATTGTCTTGACGTGAAACATATGGACCCTTTTATGGTTTTTTAAACGTCCGACTAGTATTTTCATTGAGTAATATTCAAAATATTATCGTGAACGGATTCGTTAGAGGCCAGAAATTTTCAAAGAACTATATCGCATTCAGAAAAACTTTCTATTCTCGGTGTATTTGAAAGAGTGCATTCGGCCTATGTTTTCTGCGCATAACCCATATGTTTACGTACTAGCTGCGCGTCTATCCTTGAGAAAAATCGGAGACAGGGCTTTTGACAAACAGAATAGGAATATACATAAAATGCTAGCAAAGTGTATCTCCAAGTTCTGTTTTAAGTGAGTCAATGTTGCAAATATTTTTCGTCCAGTGGTAACGGATGAAGGAACGACATAAGGAGCCACATAAATTATCTAACTAACATTTTTTGTTTGAAGGTGCGTAGTCAGAAATGCTGTTTTATGCTTTTGACAAGATCAATTGTTGGCCCGTTTCATTATTATATTTAATGATATTCATCGGAATATATCTCTTATTATCTAAGATCCAAAGGACCCAGGGATGGGTTGGTCTAACCGTCGGACTGTGAAGCCGGGTGATAGTTCATATGAGCTATGTGGGAAATGCTAAAAAAGGGAATATAATCTTCACTTCTTTTATGCCAACGAAAATTGAAATTGGGCAAAGCGCTGATAGTTATATCTTTGAAATTTCCTTCTCCGTCGTAGTATAGCCGGAAAATATTGTTATAAACTCGTGATGGTTAGTTTTGAGTTCAAAATTTTGCTTGTAAAGGATTTGATCGCTCTCTGAGGGGGCAGATAATTCAGAGGTGCCAACAGATAATGCGGGTCGGATGCTATTAGTTTATGTCTGAATATCCTTAAATTAAATTCTTTTCAACAATGCATGATAATGCGGTATTTAGGGTATGTCAATAAATATAAAATAAGATGCAATTGGTAGTGTTGTCTCAAAGAAGTAAGGTCATTGTTCATACTAGCAAACTCCCGTTCGAGCGAGGTGATGAATTCCAGCGAGAATGTGTGTTTTTCTTCTTGTTGTGGAGCTCACCGAGATAACGTGAGTTCGTCTGCGGAATTGTCGATCGGCTGCACTATATAGATTTTCGCTTCAATAAACGTATTCACAATGGATTTGAACAGAAGGAGGCGCTTCAATTTATCTGTAAAGCTTGATCCTGATCACTGGAGACTTAAATTAAAGTTATTTTATGCCAGAATCTTTCGCACCCAAACTCCCCGTTCCTCACTCACCCACATCCTCAAAACATATTGGATGGGCAAATAAGAAGGGGTCCCACTAGAATGGACTTGAAAAAATGAGAATTATCCTATTGATGGCGATAGAATTTTTGTAGGAAAGCTTGGCCGGTAAGTGGAGTTGTCTACTAACTAATATCCTGACTCAACGAGTAATAAGATTGCTGGATCGAGAAAAGATTCATACAGAGTACAAAATGTTCTAGTATTCTTGGAACCAAGCAATTTGGAAGATAACTCATTGTAGGAAAAGTTAAAACGATTACCAAAAGTTACTAGATGTAATTGGTTGGCCAACGAATGTTAAACCAATTTGTATAGAACATTATACATTGATCCACCAGTCCATTCGTTAGATGGTTACCCTCTGACACGGGGGAAGGGGGGAGGGTCAGTGAGTTATATGAACTAGCTTGACTGGGAACATATTCCTATAGAGTACAACTGGATCATACATTTAACCACATAAAAACCTTGCTGTTCCCTTGGAAGAAATAAATTTTTTACTTATGTATTTTCTTTATGTAACTGCGTAAAAATATATGGCCGAATGGTATTAATACCATTGTGTAGAACACAGGACTACTAACAGGAACTTATTTATGAACTTTGGACTGTATCCTCTGCAGAAGATGGATGGAAGTAGTTCAGGAATTTGAAGCTATATCCTCATTGGCGACGCACGCGGAAATATTGTGTTTGCGTTATCCAATGGAAAAATATACGACAATCAAGCAACTGAGAGAGACAGTGCCGTACTGCGAAAGTTTAATATGCTAATGACAGATTAAAGCAAGAAGAAGAAAGAAGAACAACTCGCTTTAATCCTTTCCTATGCTCCAGGTACAACGCATAAATCCCCAACCATATCTGCCCACCACTAAATGCGGGTTACATGTCTGGTGAAAATGTTTTGGCGATAGTGGAGAAAGTAGTTTGCCCAAATGTCAAGAAGGACCGTTCCAGACTGGAATAGAACAAAATAATATGATGGACCGTATTTGTGCAACTGCAAACTACTATCGGTTTAGTCCTCTCAGAATATCAATGTTGGAGCTGAATACAGAACTTATGTAACATGATGAATAAGAATAAAGGAAATTGGTTTATATTGTAAAAGTGGAGTTAATGCCACGAAAATTCGAACTCAAAATCAAAGAAAGCAATAGCATAGTCATTCACCCACTCACAAGACCTACTGAACAATTATAAACGAACGAACATGCCAGAAGCCAAGTTAAGTAATGTGAATTATGTGGTTTTGTCTTTTTACCTTGTTCTACATCTATATCGTCGCCAGTGCACGAAGTTAAAGCGATTAAATAGCATACGTTGTGTACTGCTTATTCAATATGGGAAGAAACCGTATGAATGTGTCTATTTATGAATACTATAGAGGGTTATTAAAATGGTTCTCATTAAAAAATGTACCGTTCTAAGACAGGACCTCTGATATCAATTGGTGTTAAAAAAAGACTAAATAATGTCAGCTTTTGAGTAATCATGCTTTTGCTGTTGAGCTTAAGCGGGAAGTTTGTGTGCCTGGTTAAACGGTGAAGAAAAAGTCTGGTACTTTCTTATGGTAAGATTATGACATACCATTGTTGTCAAGCCCGTTTATTAAGTGCTGGTGTAAATTCGAGATAAAGTTACTAAGAGTAATGCCGCTAAGGCTAGATCTTAGATTTGATAGTATCACTAATCAATTTCTAAAAATTACAGATTTGTTTCATGAGATCAAGTGGATTTAAAGTATTATAAAACAGCCCGAAGGAGTGAGCATCGACTGTATTCTTTCTACTCATGTAGTAGTCGGATTATTCGTGTCATTAGACTTTCCTAAAAAGTCAAAGCAGCGGTATTGGGTGCAATTCCAGTCCCACCGCTTGGATCATGGAGGCCTCCAGATGGGTCGTTAGGCTTACGGGGAGGTTCAAAAAGGGTGCATAGAAAGGAAGATCAGTCTGATTGGAACCTACCTCAGTATTGGTCCAACTCGTCCTTTGTCCTGAGCCTAGCTTGATCCCAAGGTACGGGTCGTAGTAAGATCGTGTGTAGGTTACAACGTTCGGGTCAAGGTTAATTTTGATAGCAACAAGTGCAGAGAATTATGTTTCTCTCTAAAGATTAGCAAGGTAAGAGGTTGAAGTGTAGAATTAAATTGTTGGAGGTCAAAGGCCATTATAAAGGCAATCAGTATCTATGATCGGTAGTCGGTTTATGATTGAGTGTTGGAGCAGCCAAAGACAAGAACAAGCCAAAGCTAACCTGTCTGTAACGCTCAAGGGAAAATCCAACTATATATATAAACTGTTATTTTTTTGTAAAAAATATTTTTAAACCATAATAATTAGTATTTAAAAGTTACTTAACTTTCCCTTAATTACAGTTTTAACAAATTTGCATCTAAAAGAAAACAGCGAGAAGATATTTAAAAAGTAAACATTGGGGGCCACAATAAAATAGATCCTCCCCCCCACATATCTATAAATAGCTCCTGCGCGCGTCGGAATGCTTCAGAGGAAGGATCATCGGTAGAGTCTAATCAGTGTCAAGCTTTGGTATTTTATTTACTACAGTATTCGTCTTACAAGTTCCAAGAAATATAATATCATCAAAACCTCTTGTACCTTGTTAAAAGCCTTTCAGGTATAGTTAGATAGCTTGCGGTACAAAAAGGCGAAGGTTACACCATTGTGTCAAACGTTAATCATATCCAAAAAAACCATATCAAATCGCAGTTAGGGCAACACTGACCTCCGACAAAAGCGAAGGAGGATCAGGTGTCATGGGGAGTAAGCATCCTCTCTGACCGGTCACACCCGCCGTGAGCCCTTAGTCGAAATAAGTAACGGGATACCCGTAGTCAAATCTACGTAGGAAATTGAAGTCTAAACAAAGGAATGTAACAATCAGTCAACATAGACTCTACAGGTTTATATAATAGTTGGATTTTCCCTTGAGCGCGCGGGGTTATTTATAGACAAGGTATTATTTGTTTTTTAATTTTTAAATAATCTTAATCTTCGGTGTTTTCTTTTAGATGCGAATGTTTTCAAGCATGTAAATAAGGAAAGTTGAATGACTTTTAAACACTTTTCATATGCGTTAAAGTAATGTTTATAAAACATAACTGATTAATCATGGATCATAACAGCTTTAAAGTTGCGAAAATGCTTCCTAAGTGGAAAAGAATGATTTGAGGTATGTTTTTCAGTTGCCCAGAAATGTAGGGATGTTTGAAACTGTTCGCGTAAAAATTTCACATGAAACATGCTACTCAAAGACATATCGCCAAATGATAGCGTGTTTCTAACTCAAGGAATGTTTAAGACTCAATAAGGGAATTGATAGTGCTGACGATGTGAAAGAGTAAGTTCAATTGATATTTTATACACATGATATATAAAATGCAAAATGAAGAGTAAAGAGATAAAAACAAGTGTTAGAAATAAACAAACATCGCTAAAATATACTAAACTTGATTCTTTTTTTTCTTCGAGATACCCAAAAGAAGAAATAACTTTAGATGAATATCGGAAAATTACTTGACTTATGGCATATGTATTAAAGAACAAACTTCAAAAATGTTCATATCCATTATAATCTTTCATGTACGGGGGAATATTCGCGTATATTACAGACCCAAACCGTGCTACTACACCACTTGCACGGTCCGGTTCGGACGTTTTTGCGCGGTAACGGTTCGTTTCTTGCCACGGTACGGTTCGCTTCTTGCACGCGTACGGGTTCGCTTCTTGCACGGTACGTTCGTTTGCGTGCGCGTACGGTTCGTTCTTGCACGGTTTACGTTACGCTTCTTGCACCGGTACGGTTCGCTTTCTTGCACGGTACGCGTTCGTTTCTTGCGCTGGTACGTTCGTTTCTTGCACGGTACGTTACGCTTTCTTGCCACGTACGGTTCGCTTCTTGCGCGGTTACGTTCGTTTCTTGCACGGACGGTTCGCTGGCTTGTACGGTACGGTCGCTTCTTGCAGGGTACGTTCGCTTCTTGCAGGGTACGTTTCGCTAATTCTTTGCACGGTACGGTTTGACCATGAGTACCCATAGCAAGTTTAGAAGCGAAAAATGCACTAACGCCGTAACTCAAGAAAGCGAGACACACATAACCCCGTACGTGCAAGAAACGAGTACGGCGACGTTAAGCTCGGCCAAGATATAGCTTGTTACGACGT